>JASDQU010737739.1:151411-173612 GCA_032191745.1 Picea mariana | reverse complement strand
TAAATGAAATCTTGGTTGTTACAATCACACTACACTGCTACCTAACAAAGATGACTTGGAGGAAGCCTAAGAAAGTTCCCCATCCATGGATCAAGGAGATCAAGAGGTAAAATATCTTAAATGTGATGAAGATCCCACACTTCGGCAGACATTAGGAGGTTAACACATGCATTAAACGCCTCCTATCATGCTTACATGGAGGTTATCTGTTGTTGGACAGATGCGTGATTGTGGATCCGACATTGATCCATGTGATCACTAGACTAAGCATGCAAGGACCAGACCCTCACTAGTTCTATCCATGCAAGGTTGTAGATCACTCCCTAGCATAGAAAATAAATGAAACCTATGGTGATGTGGAGGATTGGAAGCGAGGATACAAGGTAGCCTCCATCCAATATGGTGCAGTCTTCCTAGATTGTGAGTTTATAGAAGGAAAGATCGTCAGAAATAACTGACCGACGCAAGTCACGGGGTTCATAGTCAACCTCATAGGGAAGTGCATCGAAGGCATGCAGATGAACTGTGTGAGCTACCTCGTCAATGAGTTGGAGAAGGATTGTCTTGAAGCACAATACCAAGGCTATGAGTTCCACCTCAGCTGGTTGTTGATCCTTATTGCCTTTGTCGCTTGGGAGATGTCAGAGGGAGTGACATTCCTGGAATTTGAGCCATCAGAACCACTGGCCGTGAGGTTCACCACCTTGTGGTATATGAGTGACATAGTGAACAAATGACAGTCAAATGTGGTATTCCACAGTTACTACCTACATCTCATGCACACCATTGAGTCATTCCTCTGAATGAATCTGAACACCTTGCATACTTACAGGCCACTAGCGAAGTTCCACATAGACCACCCCTTCATCTACATAACTGCGCGCAGGGATGAAAGTAAGGAGGAGCTCGAGTCATATTACAAATTGGCTGATGAAGACATGGAGGAGATAACCAAGGAATGGTCAGTTGAATTCCTTGTACCAATAGAGAAGACAGAGCTCTCCGACCCCGATATCATTGAATGTCCATTGGTCACCGGGCGAAGTGTGATGGACCAAGCATTGCTACGAAAAATAAGAAGAAGGAAGAAGTGAAGGACATAAACAACGCATCAGAGGAAACTGCATCTGATTCACCTGGAGGAGGAGGAGGTGACGAAGTAAACCAAGAAGAGGAAGGGGAAGAAGACAAGCAGAAAAAGGGAGAAGTGACACTGCCAAAGGATCCCCTTACAGAAGTCAAGACATAAAAGAAAAGGAAGGTTTCTCCAAAGAAACCCTCAGTGAGAAAGAAGTCATGAGCCAATAAGCCTCAGTCACAGAATGTGCTCATAGTGGCTGATCTTGACCTCATCATTGTAGCTATAGTATATGCTTCGGAGGATATCTTGCAATGAAAGGAAGCAAAGCAAGAGACAATGTATGATAGAATCGAGGTGGAGCTGAAGGGGGTATAGAAAGCTCTCTATTTGAACCACGTAGTGTCTACTGCACCATCGCCATAAGAAGGTGTAGAATTAGGGGATGAGAACACCCAATTGCAAAAGATAACATATGCAACAGAGGCTCACCTTCGTCGAGTCCAAGAAGAGAAGGAGCAGGCCACAAAGGCCTTGAAGAAAGAAAAGGAGGAATCCCTAGAGAAACTTCGGGTTGTGCATCAAGAGAACGATGACATTAGAGGGAAGTTTGAAGAAGAAAGAGAGAAGATCCAGAGAGAAAAAGGCCAGCTACTCGCAGAGCAGATAGGGGTTAGAGAGGCAGTGACTAGAGCACTTTTCTCTATGCCAAGATTAGCCCAGATAGAAGAAGGGACAACCAAGGTCCAAGTGGGGAAGCTCTCTGAAGCCATTCAACAACTTCAAGCAAGAGTAATAGAGTTGGAACTGCAAGCAGTGTCGAGCACTCCATAGGAAGTGTGGGATCAGTGAGAAGAAACTGTCAGGAGTGCAGTCGAAAGAATCAAAGAGTTGGCTTCAGAATAAAAGAAATTAAGTAACTAAAGAGCGCAGACCTATGAGCACTTTGAAAAAGACCCAGAGCTGAGGATATTAGAGGCACAACTCCAAGAGGTGAAGCAATATCCATCGACTGTGCAAGCACAGTTGAAGCAACTTACAATTATTGAAAAGATGAAGAGATCACAGGAACAACGCGTAATTCAGTAGCAGGTATCTACCATCCCGCGCAGAGTGATGGAGGTGACATAGTGACTCCAGCCAGTGCAGGACGAAGCCTGGACCCCCTTCAAAGAGATTGGGGGAAAAGGATCATATCTGGAATAGGTGGTCGCAATAGTGGAACAACGCCTGGAGGGGCCTATCACCGAGAAAGTCATTCAGGAGTTCATCGAGAAGGAGGCTCTAGCAAAGCAACAAATCTAGGTAGCTTGAGCTAAGATCAAGGACTTCAAAGCAGATTTGTCTAGATCAAAGTGACTCGGGATGAGTCAGAGGTGAGTGTTGGGGGCTTGTTGGCCCTGGACCAAGTTTTGGGAGAACCTTCATCATGTTTAACCATTTTTAGGACTTCAAAAGGTTGGTCGAAGACAGAGCACCCAGGCGAAGCAAAGATGGCGGGATATCACCCTTTTTGTAGGTTTTTTGTGTTTCAGTGTTTATGTAATAGGTATGGGATGTCAGCCCATGGGTCTTACCCACGTTTAGGCCCTTTTTGTCATGTATAAATAAGTATCTAGGCAATGTAAGAAGTAGACCTAGTAGGTCGATGGCTTAGTGCTAATGATAGCTATGTGAAATAATATGTATTAAGGCTTGCAGAGCTAAGTGCAAGTGTTTTGTAAGTGCTTTGTGTGCAGAATGTGAAGAGTCTTTATGCTTTGACCTAACTCAGGGAAGGAGGATCTGGCAAGGTGCATGCAGATCTCTTGTCCTATGCAGAGTTGGGTTTGTGGCTTGGTGCATGTAAGAATATTGGAAGAGACTAATAAGAAGAGAAGAAGATTGGTGGACGTAGCCCCACACTGGGGTGAACCACGTATATCCTGTGTCGATGTGATTTGTGCTATGTTGTTCATGTTGTTTGTGCATTTACTTGCTTAGTGTAATTATCTTGATGCATGATAGGTAGATCCATTAATGCTTAGTGCTTAGTATATGAATGAATGTTAAATATTCTCTGATGCTATGTGTTGAATGATTAGATGTGCTTAGATCTTGGTTAATGTTTTGTTGTCATGTAGTAAGGGTTTGACTTGTGATGTGAATAAGGGTTAAAGACTAATGAATGTTAATTGCTAAGTGCTCTGCTAAGTATTGTGATCAAAGATATGTGTCCCATCTAGGTTGTAGACACTTGAGTCCTACAACCCCCCTTCCTCTACCTCGGGTTAGACTTCATCTTCTTCACAGGTGTTTCTGAAAGGGCCAGTAGTCAGGGTTTTTTTGGTGCATTGTTGAAGCGTTGAACCTTGGGTTTTTCCCTATTTCAATAGACCTCTATTCTCTCATTCATTTATGATTATATTTTGATACCTGGATTCTTGCTAGTGAGCCCATACCTTGGGGGTTTTGAGGGTTTTGACTTAACAAGGGTTTTGAGGGTTTTGACTTAACCAAACTTAGAGACCAACTCGGTGGTGAAATATTCCACCTAGCTTGTCCCAAGCTTGGTCTCAGAGATACAATAATGCCCCACACCATTCTAGTACATATATACTTAGTTCTAGGAGGTTCTACACTAGTCATAGGAATAGGAAGAGAGAGGGTGCACCATTGGGGGTTTCCAGCAAGTGGGCACACCATTCATTAAGGGAAGTTCGTTCCATGAGATTGGAAGGGCTTCTGGGGATTCTAGCACCTTAGTTTTGATTGCAGGTTCTTGGCCATTATATCTAGTACATTCCAGAGAATTTTTATGTGCCATTTGATTTACTAGATGCATTGGACAAATTGGAGGAGAGGAGCATACTTCAGAAAGTGATTTTAGTCATTTGATAGATCAAAACTTCACCATTTCTCTTGGGACTTCACCAGTGAGGTAATCGGGCCCCAATATATCATTCCAATGGTGTTTTGGAGAGCTTGGATGCATCTAGGAGGGAGGTGGAATTATCTAGGGTTTCAACCATCAATTTGGGCACATTTCCAATAGAGGGTTACTCATTTACTGGATCATCTCTTCACCGATCCACCTGAGACGTTACCCAGGATCTTGTATTGGTCCGATATATAGTTTCGAATATTCATCGGAGGGTTTGGTTGTCGTTGGAAATAGGGCCAAATTGTTGAGGGTCTTCAGTGTTCCAGTAGGGCATAGCATCATCGAACTTGGGGTTTCGCACTTCATATGGCCCAAATATCTCTTGCATTGGTCTTCAAGGTATATTCAGCCTTTAGGGGATTTTATTTACTCATCGAGAGCATTTTGTAGTAGCTCTTAGAATGTTTATTAGATATATCTATTGATCATCCCAKATTTGCATCATCCTTGTATTAGGTTCCTATTATTATGAATAAAGATCAAATGTGAATAATTTTAGATTGTCCATCATATTGCTGATCTTTCATATGGTTGCGGTATGTTATATTATTTTATATTCTTATCTGTTGCTACAAATACACATATAAACCATCAGAATAACACTAAGTGMAACCTAAAGAACCATAGTATCAACAAAGTGTTTGACTAAATGCCACAACCAGAAACAAGTTAAAAATCATGCAAAAATGTGATGTTCCTAGCATCTTGGCTTGGGAACATTACAGTGGTATCAGAGCCTAGACTCCTTCCAGCATGAGGGGTCTTCCATAAGAAGAAATGGATATATTTTACTTTTCTAGAGAGAGTATGCTCTATGGAAGGAAATATTATGCCCTTAGTGAGGGAACTAGGGCTCAAATAACCTTCCAACAGTTTGTATCCTAAAAAATCCTAGGTGGAGAAAAGATGAGGTTACATATTGGGTCAACACAAGAGAGGAAACTAGAGAAGTAGTAGCTATATGGAGGTAAGAACAGAGTAACCCCACACCCATTAGGAGCAAACAACTTTTCTACAGTTGCAAAGTTCCTTGGGAACCTGATCATAGATGTAGGGGTAAAGGTAAAAAGCACATTATTGATGTGCACTATGATAGTGATGATGAGGTGTGTGAGGATGCAGAGATAGATGTTGATTTGGAGCAGTCCGATGATGATAGAGAGTCTTGCACAAAGGCTAGTGATTCTTGCATGCTTGGGGAGGATAGTGACCCTTGCGCATTGGAGGAATAGGGGGATGGACAGGATGATAGCACTTGTGTTTCAGCAGTCATATCACATACTTTTGATGAGCTTACACCTCAACAGAGTGGTGACACTAGTGAGGATTCACACATGTTATCACCTATAGATGATGAGCATCCTATGATGACTGTGACACATATCTCATCTTCCCAGACACCCATGATATCCATGACACATGAGGATATCAGTGGAATTTCATATATGATAGAGGAGTCGTATGTGAGGGATGCACACCAGGCACATATGGATCCACAGATAATGGAGGATATACATGGTGTATATACAGTTGGCCTTACACACACATATTAGCATGAGGAGAGTGGGTCAATTCTTGTGGAGACTCCACTGTTTGATCAGGCTGTGGAAATTGATAGTTGGATGGGACACTTACTTCCAGGACCAACCTGTAGTGATGAAGTTGTACCCCTTATTAGTTAGGATGACCATGGCACATGTCTGGACAAATCATTATGGGATCCAGGAGCAGATGATAGTAGCAGGGTGAGTGCACGGGAGGATACAACTGCTTATACAGGATACAGTGTGATTCATAGGGAAATAGTGTTTGGTGGGGATGAGCAGTGGCATACAGGAGGACCCAATAGCACAATGGATAGTGGATAGTTCAATGCCTTATATTTTGCAGAGAGTCTTGTTGGGGATCCCAGGGATGACGCTAGAAGGGTTGACACTAGCAGTGAGGGGCCTGAGGTAGCACCTCATCCTCACTATGACTAGGAGTCACACTACTTAGCAGGACAATTGAGAGTTAGTGAGGATATGATCATGGCAGCCACTAGGCACATTGATGACACACAGGCATTGGTGGAAGATTACTGTTGGAGGGAATCAGTGGCACATGGAAGTTCCAATGAGGGATTTTCAATGGATGAATTTCATACTCTCAGGGAGAGAGTGTCTATGATGAGGACCGACTATGAACAGTTGTTGACAGATAGGGAATACCTATTGGGGATTGGGGAGATGTATCACATGGTCCTTGAGGGAGCAGGAGTTGGAGGTGGAAAGACTCACCCGGGAGTTGGAGAGCACTCGAGGATTCTTGAGAGGCACACAAACTACCCTTCAAGAATCAGAGTCGAGATCAGAGGAGCTTCTTGAGAAGATTCATCAGAGATCCACTTCAGCCATCTTAGTGGACACTTAGATATATCATTTAGTCACGTTACTATAGGATGTTGGTGGTCTAGCAGAGGAGCGCTAGTTGATGGAGGAGCATGAGGAGTACCCAGGATCATTGATGTGTGTGAAGAGTTATGATCCAGAGGTGCAGGATCCACCATCCACAAGGATCTTTGAGATGTTCAAGCACTCACATATGCATGAGGACTCCTGAGCTAGGGGAAGTTTTGAGGACACATCCATTTTTATTACGAGAGTGGTTGACCTTCATGTAGAGGTTGATCTAGTAGTACACCCAGGATCTACAATGCAACATGAGTATATGGGAGATGGCATGCCTATTTCATAGCATAGAGGGGTGAGTGATAGCTCACAGAGGCATGCTGAGATGTATGATGAGTGATAGCTCAGGTTATATTGCCTTGTAGGGACGAGACACACTTAGGGGAGCATGTAGATGTCACTCATTTGTAGCAACACCTAGTTATGAGAGATCACCTTCACCGTATCGACAACTGCATGGGAGATGAGAGATGGAGGTTGGTTGACCATCATTTAGAGGAGTTACTTCTGATTGTACTGGATGATTGGGATTTAGTGATGAATACAAGTGAGTATTTATCATGGATATCGATGGACGAGCTTCTGGTAAAATCCTTGATTGAAGCATGTGTTATCTTCCAGTACTACAGTTAGCTACATATGTTTCTGTTAGACTGTCTCGACACTTTTATCATAGACAATAGCATGAGGAGAGATAGACAGTGGCAAAGGACATGGAGAGTGGTTAGGCCCAAACAACCTGACATGAGTGCTTTTATGACATACAACATGACATAGATGGACCGTGATAGGAAGACAATTGAGACTTTGTGCATGATGGTGAGCATCATAGTCCAGGTGATAGCAGACAATGCAGGGGGTGACAGAGATACATATACTCATGAGGGTGATCACATGGGGCTTTCAACAGTGGTAATACTAACACCTGAGCATTTATAGGGGATTGGAAGTTATAAACTTCAAGTTTTTCCATGGGATCTGGGAGTACACCTTGTTGGTAGGTTGTTTCACCTTATGACGACCCAGGTTTCACCAGAGAGCAACATACTTTATTGTGGGTTGGTTTTCATTAGGCATGCAGGGACTTGTCCTATCGAGCGAGATAGTTTCTCCCTTTTGATATTCATGATATAGAATGGAGATGGTTGGGTAAATACTATTTCGACAGAGATTCTCTTACGGATGCAAATTATGGACAACAGGTCCAGTTACCACAAGTATTTGAGCATGAGGGTCCAAGACTGGAGGATCCAGTATATATACATGGAGAAAACAAGCATGGTCAGAGTAGTGCAGCGCCAACATGGTGATCCTCAACAGAGACTAGCATGGGACCCAGGGATTGCAGGGTTGATCATTTCATTGACTCACAGGGGTGAGTGGACCTTTGTAGGGGAAAGTTGTTTTGACTTTCCATTGAGCTTCAGTGTTGAGGACAGCACATCACTTGAGGGTGTCTCACAGAGGTCTTGCAATACCTCATTATGGCATCATCATGTGCATTTGATGGATTCTGTGTTGATCCTAGTAGGGTCTTGGAGGATGGACTCATTCTGGGATGAGGCCATGTGTTAGATGCAAGAGATTCACGAAGTCGATATATTTCAGGGCTATGCTTCACACAATATTGCAGTTCACTTCCTGATATGGGACCTAGGGGGTGGAGTGTATGATAGTTCATGTCTGGATGGGACTTATTGTGTGTCCCATAGGTCGACATGGGACCCCGATATTGTATTTGGATGGGTCTAGTTATTGCTTGAGGACAAGCAATATTCTAGGATAGAGCACTGTAATGTCCCCACTTTGCGACATCAAGATATTACAGGGTGTTATGATGACCAGAGTAGGCAGATGGAGATTATAGTGAGTACAAGATCTATGGAGGGATATTTTTGGGTTTGTCTTGCATCACTCATCCTATTTCATCATTATGATCCATTCCTCATAGACTGGCTTTGGTTTCCTTGCATTTCGATGATTTCCATGATTTTGAGCTATATGTTAATTAAATTCACTGAAGAGGTCATTTGGGCACAATAATTGGAGGAACCTCCTAGTGTAATAGCTCATTGGAATCGCGAGGAACAACACTACAGGATAGGGTGATGAAAAGTGACTTTTAGTGGCCAAGGAAGCCACAAGAAGAGATAAGGTGCTTTTCAAAGGTAAAAAGGTTAATTAATTAATTCATTAATAATTAATAAAGTAAAAGTCACTTTGGAGGGACAAGATGAGAAGGAAGTATAAAGGAGAGGCAAGGGCCTCTATTCTCTCATTCGTGTATGATTATCTTTTGATACCTGACTTCTAGCTAGTGAGCCCATACCTTGGGGGTTTTGAGGGTTTTGACTTAACAAACCCTAGAGGATGATTCAGTGCTGAAATACTCTACCTAGCTTGTCTCAAGCTTGGTCTCAGGGATGCAATACTACCCCACACCATTCTAGTTCAAATCTACTCAGTTGAAGGAAGGTTCTACACCAGCCATAGGCATAGGAAGATAGAGGGTGCACCATTGGGGGTTTCTAGCAAGGGGGGCACACCATTCATTGAGGGAAGTTTGTTCCATGAGATTGACATGGCTTCTAGGGATTCTAGAACCTAGGTTTTCATTGTAGGGTCTTGGACATTAGATCTAGTGCATTCCAGAGGAGTTTTACACACCATTTGATTTACTAGATGCATTTGATGAATTGGAGGAGAGGAGCACACTTCAAAAAGTGATTTCATTCATTTGATATATCAGAACTTCACCATTTCACTTAGTACTTCACCAGTGGGGTAATCGGGCCCCAATCTATCATTCATGTGGTTTTTTGGAGCATTTGGAGGCCTCTAGGAGGGAAATCGAATTATCTAGGGTTTCAGCCATCTAGTGGGGCGCAAGTCCAACAAAGCATTATTCATTTAGTGGATCATATCTTCACCGATCCACCTGGGAATTTACCTGGGGTCTTGTATTGGTTCGATCTATAGTTTTCATATTCATTGGAGGGTTTGCTGGTCTTTGGAAGCAGGGCCGAATTGTTGAGGGTCTTCAGTGTTCCAGCAGAGAGTAGCATCATCTAGCTTGGGGTTTGACACTTCATACGAACCAGATCTCTCTTGCATTGGTCTTCAAGGTATATTCAACCTTTGGGGGCTTGTAGTTACTCATCAAGAGCATTTTGTAGCATCTTTTAGTATGTTTATTGGATCCATCTGTTGATCATCCCAGGTCTTCATCATCCTTGTATCATGTTCTTATTATTATGAATAAAGATCAGATCTGAATCATTTTGGATTGTTTGTCATATTGTTGATCTTGCATATGGTTGTGGTATGTTACATTTCTTTATCTTCTTATCTGTTCCTCCAAATACACATATAAACCATCAATAAAACCCTAAGCGCAACCTCAACAACCATAGTATAAACAAAGTGTTTGACGAAATGCCACAACCAAAAACAGTTTAAAAACCATGCAAAAATGTGATGTTATTGGCATTTTGGCTTGGGAAAATTACAAAAACCATGTAATATTTTTATATTCTTTAATGATGGCCAACATTTCATAGCCTCAATTTTCTTAGGGTCATCTCACACCCTTGTCCTACTGACTATATGACACAAGTATTCCACTTTAGAGTAGACATGAGGGAATTTGCAAAATTTGAGGAAGAAATGGTTATCCTAGATTAGTTGTAGGTGTTTATCAACATGATCCACATGTGCCTCCCAATTTTTGATATAAATCAAATTATCATCAAAGAATACAAGCACAAATGTGCATAGAAAGGGTTGACAAAACTGGTTCATGAAGCTTTGAAAAGTGGATGGGGATTGAAGAAACAAAAGGCATCGCCAAAAAATCACAATGTCCTTCATGTGTGCAGAAGGTATTCTTAGGAATGTCTACCTATTTCATTCTAATTTGGTGATATCTTAAGAGAAGGTCCAATCTAGTGAAGGACTAGGTATTATGAAGCTCATCCAAGAGGCCATCAATGATTGGCATGGGAAATTTGTCTTTTACCATCAACTTATTAGGAGCATATAATTCTAGTCACATGTGTTATTTGGTTTCTTTCCTCAATACTGTGATGATGGGGGAATATCACTCAGTAGGGATAGTACCAGGATGTATCATATTGACCTCCAATACTTCCTATATGATCATTTCAATTTCATTTTTTGTGCACATTGGATGGTTACCTACTTGGAATTAATGGTATACCATGATCATTCTTTCCACATAAAGGAGGTATTCCATGTGTTATTTCAAAAACCTGATAATTTTTATTTAGAACCAACTACAAATTAGAGTGATTTTTTGGTGAGGAGTTATCCATAACTTGGATGGCATTGAAATGGAAAATAATGTATGAGTGACATTTTTTCAAGATCTTTTCCATATGGTGACATATGATAATTATGATGAATGTCCTTGGAGACATTTAAGGTTGGGTTTACAACCCTGCTTATGATGATGATGATGGTTATCATCCACTGATATCAAAATTGGAGTTATACAAGATCTTGTATAATGCCTTGAAATACATTGTAACCAGCTCCAATGCTTGCAACCATTTTTCTCTAATAATGGCATCGCATCCTCCCACTTCAATATAAAACATTTTTTATTTGAGAAAATAGTCCCCCATTTGGATTTTCATGTTCTCACATTACTACCACATTTAATCATGATTTGAAAAGTATGCATTTCATGGACATACCAGAGGGTTTCTTGTATGACTAAGTTGTGAATACAATCATGGGTGATGTCACTATTGATCAATAAAATCACCTTTCTACACTTGATATAGAGAACCAAATTTAGGTTTTGGGGATCTAAAATTACTAATAAAACATGGAGGAAATTTTGGGGTTCCTTAAAAGGCGGTTGATCGGTTGTTTCTTCATGAATAAGAGATTTAGAATCTTCTAGATCAATCTTTGTAGTGGTTTCCTTTGAAATTTACTCAAGCATTCTAGGTGGGACAATATCTATGTCAAATAGTTTATGTTCCTTACATTTATTCCCTTTGAAAACCTTTTCATCACAATGATAATAAATATTGAAATGTTGAAATTCAATTGCTTTATTGACGTCAACTTATGGAACCTCGGGAAATAAGAATTAAGTTGAATGGTTGTAGCCAGAAGAGGGGACATGGTTAGGGAGAAAAACTGGGTCATTTGGTGTAGGTACTTAACACCATATGCTATTATCTATATCAATATGAGTCCTCGAATGAAGTAGTGGGTTAAGCCATATAGACTTGTTCTCATATCTCTTTATTTAGAACACTAGTTAAAATTTCTTTGAAAAAATTATCATTCGTACCTTATATGGAGATTCCCACTTGAAGAAAGAAATACATTCTTTAGGTATTCCCATTTAGTGAAAATTAGTTAGCTTCACCCAAAAAATATTATCTACTTCAAAGAAATCATAGACAACCTTAAAATATTTTCTCAAGGAAATGTACCTCCTGTTGGGCCGAAAATCTACACCTGACTGCTAAAGGGAAAAGCTAGGCCACCTCAAGTTTAGAATGGTTTTTTTAAAAATTTTGTTGGTTAGGTAGAGGGTTGGTTTACCAATACAAGAGCACGGTTGGGCTAACAAAATGATATGGATGAGGTTCCTCCTTGGCTAGTGGCACACTAATGAAAGACAAGTGAAATAATAGAGGTAAAAACTAAGGGAAATAACATACCACTCAATGAATAATCTGCTGGAAGAAGTTTAATACTTGAAATATCATTTCAAGACATTAAACATGTATCAAAAGCGCAGTTACTCCCACAATTTGCAATAGAAACGAATCTCCACCAAAGAATTAGTTGTTTTAGAGGTTGCATATTAGTAAAGATAAGTTATACAATAACTGAAGGAAATGAATTCTACTTCGCACAGATCAAAAAATGAATTCAAGTTAAGATAAAAACACATGAAGTTTGGAAAAAAACATTATCACCAAAAGTATATTCACCAGGTAGAGAGATTTAATCCTATGCATATAATATATTCAACCAACTGATGTATTGATATCCTTTGCCCAAAAAAAACTCCTCCTCAAAACATACAGAAAATGCATATTTATCAGAAATGCAGAGGCCCTTGACCAGTGTGGAACTGAGGCTTAGCTCTACACCTCGGCTGTAAAACAACTTATTAACTTAACTAAAATACACTTCTTGAGTATGTTAATGAATACTTTGAACTTTACTTAAAAGAAATGAGTGGTTCTTATCACACATAGAATACCACTTATTATGCCTTTAAAATAATAAAGTCTTGAACTAAACAATTGAAAACCGATACTAGCAATGAAACTGGACTGATGCATGCACCAGAGCGAACTGAGATCTGACAAAAATGACCAAGAGCGAGAGAGCTAAATTCTGTATCAATCAAGACATGAACGTGCGTTATTGGAGGCCACTAGAGACAACTGGAAGTGTGGCTATGTCTTTCCCCCACTTATATTTTTGAGGATGGATGCAAGTTGTGTTGTGCTTTTCTGTAATTTGGACATGTAGTTTCCCCATTCCTAGTTTGGCACCCTCTTTTAACCCTTTCAAATATGTAATAAATGTGGGTGAGCCACTTTGGAAATTCAACATTCAGAGGTTTCAAAGCCCAAAGGATGCATATCATCCATAGGACAGATCCGTCGAAGTCATTAACTAACACTAATTGCTTATTAACCTGAGATTACCTTTAAACTTAATCATTTCGGGACTTTGGCACTTCGACACTTTGGGACTTCAGGGCTCTGTTCTTGCTCTGGATTGGAATCTCTTGAAGAACAAACTGGTGAAGTGACATGGTGGCTTGATGTCATATGATTTCATAGCTATTGATGTGTCACATAAGGTGAGTGACATGTGTCACTAAAAAATGAGTTGATGATGGGACCCAAACGACCAGAAATGAGTGCCACATGTCAGGGCCAGATGGAAACCACATGTCTCCATTGATGTGGGCTTTGTGCTTTGATAGTTTGGGCTTCAGGAGTCTCTGGATGTAAAGCATGAAAATCCCCCAAAGTAGTTTGGTCTAGGAGTGACGTGTTATGAAAGAGAGGGACATGTGTCACCGGGAAATGAAGTGGATGATGTAATAAAAGGGTTTGTGATGAATTCCACTTGTTGTGACTGATGAGTGCCACATGCCTTCAGAACTTCAACACTCCGGAGCTCTGAAGAGCTGGGTTTTCTCTGCATCCAAATATCCCAAAATGTTAATCTCTCAAAGTCATTAAGTTTTTCTTATATAAGACCTATTAACTCGAGATTAATGCTTTAATCATTAAAGAATTTGAGCAGTTCGAAATTTTGGGAGACCTGTAGTGCTGCTTTTGAAAACCTCCCGAAGTAGTACGAGCCTGGAGTGATGTGGTAATGAGGGACCACTATGACACTTCATGGTTCCAGAAATATGAAACTTTAGGAGTTTTCTTTATCTGTACCAAAACCTCTCAGATGAACAAACTCCTAGAGTGACATGGTAGTGAGGGCCCACTCCCGCACTTCGGGTCTCTAGAACTTCGACACTTCGACACTTCAGGTCTCTGAAAATTTGGATATTTGTGCTTGTTGTTAAACCTCGCATGATGATGAAAACCATGAATGCATGAAAATTGTTGATCTGAATGGCCTTTTGGATCTCCATCGTTGCAATTTTAACCCGTCTGTTCCCACCATTTGAGCCTGAAATTGACTGCCTTTGAATGTTGCTTTTTTTTTTTCATGGTTGTTCCCTGTGCATACAACATACTTGATCAACCTACTACATGCTCTATTAGTGGCAACTTTTATGACATGTATTTAAAATCAAATAAATGACATGCAATTACCCCGCAAGAAAACAAAAACTTGTTCAAAGAATCAATTCAAGAGAAAAATTAAAACGTGGAGAATAACTTAGCAAGAAAAAAAAAAGAATTAGGGTTTACGAAGATGTTATAGGTAAATCAAAATGGTAAGGACACGATTTAGACATAAGTTCCAACATTGGATCCAACTGGGGATAACACTTCCATGTGAGGTGACAAGAACAATAGATCAGTGCCTTTGAATTCTATAACTTGCTCCCACCTCCCTTTTCTTACCTCTATTTATGTTTTCTAGCCATGTATCTATGACACTGTCTCTCAACAATGCATCTCTAGAGTTTAAAACAATAACTACACCCTATTGCCTTTATTGGGATATGGAGTCTTTATTCAATATGAAACTTAAAACTGTAGGTACACCCGAGTGCCTTTGTTGGGATATGGAGTCTTTATTCAATATGAAACTTAAAACTATAGCTACACCCCAGTTCCTTTGTTGGGTATGGAGTCTTTATTCAATATGAAACTTAAAACTGCAGCTACACCCCAGTTCCTTTGTTGGGCTATGGAGTCTTTATTCAATATGAAACTTAAAAATACAACTACACCCCATTGCATGTGTTGGGTTGTCAAGTCTTATTGTTGATCTACAAGAAAAATACTAAAAAGGCCAACATAATAAAACAAACTGTGAACTAAAAAATTAACTGCTCGAACTAAGAGATTATTCTCCTACTACCTACTCTATTCAACTAAAAACCAAGTAATCATGTGTAATGATATTTCCGTAAAAGCAAGAAACCATTTGACTGAGAACCATAACTTTGTGCATGTCACTATTTAGAATAATTAAAAGAGGATTTATCATATGCAACAAAAAATTAGGAGGCATGTCGTACTCACGGATGCAAAAGTTGATCATGCTAAAACTTACCACATTTGAGATTTTGGAAAAATAAGAGTCCATCCATCTCGTTATTGGATCTTGAAACTCATGAAAAACCTCCAACTAGTTGAGAGAACAAAGTTGTTGTTGTGTGATATTTTCATTATAAGCAAGACTGGGATGCTCCTGTCCTCGTTGAAACAACTCATGAAAGTCACGTGATTCAAAACCATAAAGGGAAACAAAAACACTCCCGATACTGCTCATCTTGTTGTTTGAAATGAATGGGTATGTCTTCTGCATTGTTGGTTTTTCCTTGTTCTAGCTCCAGAATGTCATCTCAAGACTTATAGATTTCTTGTTGCTCAACAATTTTAGAAGGAAGGGGAACAACTTGCTCACGACCTTCAACATCGCTTTCTTCATAGTTAATCAAATATTTATGGGAACATAGAACAATATATGTATCATAATAATGAATATCTGAGGCACCTACAATAATGCAATATGTATCCAAAGCCTTGTTATCATCAATTTAATCATTAATGTAATTCCCAAGATCATATTTTTTAATAAAAGAATCAGAAGAAGACTCACATGTAGCTAGATCTTCCTCCACTTCCTCAATGGAAAAATCCCTTTTATTTTCACTACTATAAGAACTAATAAGTGTCGATCGAATATGATATCCAAATTCTTCACAACAGTCTTCAAAAAGTAAATCAGCTGGAAAAAACCTTTTACATTGCTTACTGAATGCAACATGGAACTGTTCTAGGGAGGAGATTCTAGCAAGGGGAAAGGATCAATACCACTCACGAGCATCTCCCTCTATTGAGTACATGAACATATTCATTAATACATCCTCATGATGTATTCTCCACTAATACATGAGTTCATGAAACTCAAGCAAATGCTCAACAGGGTTGTCATCTCTGTGTTCTCTAAATCTGGGAAAGAAATCACCCTACTCATCTATAGTAGGAAAAAAATTTGAAAAACCGGGAACAATAGAGAAATTAAAAGGAGAAAACCTCCGAGCCAAGATGGCTTCCATTTGAAAATATGACTTCTTAATACTGTGGATTCACAACTGGATTCTTTAGCCATAGAGTCACTAGGTGAATGATCTACAGTCTGAATGTGTCTGTTCTTTGTTCACCATCAAAGACCAGATCTGATCATTATTGTTCTCCCAGGGAAAGATATTTCATTACTCCATTCCCTAACAACGGTGCCAAAAGATGTTGTTCCTAAAATCTACACCTAACTACTAAAGGGAAAAGCTAGGCCACCTCAAGTTTAGAATGGTTGTTTTTTAAATTTTGTTAGTCATTTAGAGGGTTGGTTTACCAACACAAGAGCATGGTTGGGCTGGAAAAATGCTATGGATGAGGGTCCTCCTTGGATGGTGTCACACTATTGAAAGACAAGTGAAATAATAGAGGTAAAAACAAAGGGAAACAACAGACCACTCAATGAATAATCTGTTGCAAGAAGTTTAATACTTAAAATATCATTTCAAGACATTAAACATGTATCAAAAACACAATTACTCCCATAGGTTGCAATAGAAACGAATCTCCAAAAAATAATTATTTTTTGTATAGTTTGCATATTACTGAAGATAAGTTATACACTAGCTGAAGGAAATTGAATGTACTTTGCACAGATCAAAAATTGCATTCAAGATAAGATAAAAACACATGAACATTTGGACAAAAACATTGTCATCAAAAGTATATTCACCAGGTAGAGATATTTAATCCTATGCATAGAACATGTTCAACCAACTAATTTATTAATCTCCTCTCCAAAAAAAAAAAAACTCATCAAAACATACATAAACTACATATTTATCATAAATGCAGAGGCCCTCGACTAGTGTGGAACTGAGGCTTATCTCTACACCTTGGCTGTAAAACAACTTATTAACATAACTAAAACACATTGTTGGAGTGTGTTAATGAATAATCCGAACTCGAATGAACAAAAATGAGTGGTTCTTATGACACTTAGAAGACCACTTATTATGCCTTTAAACTAAAAAAGTCTTGAGCTAAACAGTTGAAAACCGCTACTAGCAATGAAACTGGACTGATGCATGTGCTAGAGAGAACTCAGATCTGACAGAAATGACCAAGAGCTAAAAAAATGAATTTTGTATTGATCAGAGCATGCACGTGTGTTTTTGAAGGCCACTGGAAACAACTGGAAGTGTGGTCCTGTCTTCCCCCACTTATCTTTTTGAGGACGGAAGTAAGTTGTGTTGCGCTTTTCTGGAATCTAGAAGTGTAGTTTCCCCATTCCTAGTTTGGCACCCCCTTTTAAACCTTTCAAATATGAAATACATTTGGGTGAGAAACTTCGAAAATTTGGCATTCAGAGATTTTTGATTGCAAAGGATGCATATCCTCTAGAGGACAGATCCCTTGAAGTCGTTAACCAACACTAATCACTTATTAACTTGATATTACCTTTAACCTTAATAATTTCAGGACTTCAATGGTTCGACACTTCAGGACTTTGAGGCTCTGTGCTTTCTATGGATTGGAATCTCCCAAAGAAGGAACTAGCAAAGTGATGTGGTGGCTTGATTTCATATGATGTCAGGAATCCTGATGTATCACATAAGGTGAGTGACACGTGTCACTAAACAAAAAGTGGATTATGGGACTCAAATGACTAGAAATGAGTGCCACATGTCAAGGCCAGATGGAAACCATGTGTTAGGGCCATATGGAATCCATGTCTCTCCATGGATGTGGGATCTGTTCTTTGGCACTTCAGGCTTCAGGATGTAAAGCATGCAAATCTTCGGAAGTAGTTCGGTCCCAGACTGACGTGTTATGAAAGAGAGGGACATGTGTCACCTAGAAATAGAATGAATGGCACAATCAAACGGCCTGATATGAATGCCACATGTCATGAATGATGAGTTCCATGTGCCTTGAGAACTTTGGCACTCTAGAGCTCCAGAGAACTAGATTTTCTTTGCATCTAAATCTCTCAGAATTGTAATCTCACGAAGTCACTAATCTATTCTTATATAAGACCTATTAACCCTAGATTAATACTTTAATTAGTAAAGTATTTCGAGAGTTTGGAACTTTGAGAGACCTTTAGTGATGCATTTGAAAACCTCCAAGAGTAGTACGGGACTAGAGTAGTACAGGCCCACAGTTACGTGGCAGTGAGGGCCCACTCCAGCACTTCGGGGCTCCAGAACTCTGAAATTTCGGGGCTTCGGAACTTCGTTTTTTTTTTCTCTTTGGACCAAAACCTCTCAGATGAACGAACTCCCGAAGTGATGTGGTAGTGAGGACCCACTCTTGCACTTCAGGGCTCCAGAACTTTGGCACTTCGACACTTCAGGGCTCCAAAACTTCATAGATTTGTGCTTGTCATTAAACCTTGTGCGATGCTGAAAACCCTGAATGCACAAAAAACATCGATCTAAGTGGCCTATTGGATCTCCATCATTGCAATTTTAACCTATTTGTTTCCACCATATGACCCGAAATTGATTGCCTTTCAATGTTGTGTTTTTTTTCTCATGGTTGTTCCCTGTGCATACAACATACTTGATCGACCTACTACATGCTCTATTGGTGTTAAATTTGATGACATGTATTTCAAACCATATCAATGACATGCAATTACCCCTCAAGAAAACAAAAAGATGGCACAAAGAATCAATTAAAGAGAAAAATTAAAACATGGATAATAACTTAGAAAGAACAAAACAAATAATCATGCCTTAAGAATATTTTATAGGTGAGTTTAAAGGGTAAGGACGTGATGCATAACTAAGTTCCAACACCTCCCATAAGCATTTGTATGTCATTGAACTATTTCCAATGCTCTTGATCATATATATTATATCCACCTAGAGTTTTAATATGTCATCATAAATAACTTAGATGGAAACATAGTGTTCCCTCTATATAACCTATCTAGTTGGGTTAAATCCTTTAAACTTATTCATATCTTGTTTAGGAAGCCTATGCACCATATGGTGTTGATTATCCCTAAGGGTGGCCTTGTGTGATGTTTTCCTCTTGTATATGATTCATCATTAGCATGCTACACTAGTGACTACTAAAAATTACCCATTCCTAATAGGATTATAGTTCCAATATTAAAGACCTTTTTCCTAGGGACATGGTTTTTTACGTTAGATATATGGATTTCTAATTGGGTGGTCATTGTTGGAAATACTGAGAAGGGGGGTGAATCAATATTGCAAAATTTTACCACTTTTAACCACAATATATAAAATTCAAATTTATCAATAGTATATCATAAATGTATCATTTATGATTGCATTCAATATATCATGAGCATAAAATCATAAGCAACATCACATCAAATACACATTACAATGAAATTTACGTGGAAACCCAAATGGGAGAAAACCACATAATTATTTCTTATATATATCAAATAATACATTCATTAGAAGAACCAACTTCCCAATTCTCCATCTAAAACTAGAAGGAGGCTCCAACCCCCTATTTATAGGCTCCAATATGAAAGAAGCTACAACTCCCTAATTTACTAGATACAATTGGAAAGAGACTCCATCCCCATAATTTCCCATGGGATGTTGAAGTAGACATGTACAGGTAGATCAATGACATGTTAGCTTAGATTCATGTCAGTGAAGACATTCCTTGTGCAGATCACATCTACAAGATATGAATCTATGTGAAAAGCAAGCACTTCTCCATTCTTTGGTGTCTGAGCCTGCAATATGTTGGTGCTCAATTGCTTAGAAATGATTGCTCCACAGTTGAAGCTACTCTCGGAGATGGCTGTTTGCACTCTATTCGCCACTTGATGAGAAAAATGAGAGTACTTACATGCCCAGTTGGGCTTTGCTAGGCATGACAGCTGTAAGGTAAAGGTTAGAAAAAGGAAACTACAAAGTTAGAAACAAGAATTAAATAAAAACCAAATAAAACTATAAGCATATAAAAGAAATAAAAAAAAACAAATGTAAATGGACCAATATCACCAATGTATAAGCTGATCTTATTGATGAAATCCAAAGACACACAATGGAGAAAGAGGACTTGGGTCCCTTCCCTCTCCAATGGAAGGCTCTTGAGGCCCTCAACTGATTGCTCTCCTTACAATGAAAAGATGAAGATGTGGGTGAAAGAACTCCAAGCTTATCCACTCTAGTGAGAGATGGAAAGCCCTATGAAATGGTGCTGATTATGTCTATTGCCAAAGAATGAGTCTCTAGCAATCTCAACAGCATAACAATACAAAGAATTCCTTGAAGAAATGGTGGTCATTCATGGCTTTTTATAGCCAATCATTGGGTTATTATGCAACCTCTTTTGAATGTGAAGAGGGGCTCTTTAGGGCACAATTAGGTCTTTGACCAGCCCCCCCACGCCGATTGAGCTCGGATTTGGTGTCAAATCAACTTGGGAGCCGATCCATTAGTGGTTGGGAGGCCGACCAGTTTAATAAATGCACTGTTTAGTAGGCGCGCGGGTTTTTCGCCTAACAGCCGCACATCGTGCGCTGAAGCGTGCATTGTACGTTGCTATTACGTGCATATGCGCATGCACCCGGGTTTTGTAAGGCGCCCTTAAAATTTTTGGTCATTTTGTATAGTTTTTTTACCCTTTTGCAATGCTGTGGAATTAATCTTATGCCATGAATGACTCCAGTCCTGTTTTGACGATGCAGAGTTCTTGTCGCCCTGTGCGGACGAAATTTCAGTGATAACAGATGCCCCCTGATGGATGAGGTTAGGAGCAGAACATATAGCTGAAATTCATCAATGTTTCTTTTACTGAGAATGGTGTGGTAAGGGAGAGCAATAGTAGGACCTGTGTAGAGCAATCCATTGGAGAAGAAAGGAACCTGTAGATCCGACCTTCCACAAGGTGTGTGACAATATACAGGTGTGTACAAACGAGGCGGGCATGCCCCATGCTCGTGTGATGTAACTCTGAAGGAAAAAATGTCGGAAGTGTTGATGTAGACAACTGCAGCGCCCTCGGGGGCGGAATGATAAAGGAAGAAGACAATTCTGCAAAGGAACATACTCTGAACTAGCAGTAATGGTCGCAGAAGTAAACAACGACGGTGATGTGGGCATTGGTGGCCCTACCAAGTTCAGAGGTCTTCGGAAATTGATGATAAAAACTGCAATAGTCGCAAAGTAAGACCCACCGAAACATGAGAAAGTGTTGGTGTCAAATGTTATGGGGGTCAACAACATCAAGGAGCAATGGTGGTTCCCCCTATGTCGTCCAAGATCTTTCATTGAATGGGAAATGAGAATCAAGATACTGTCACCCTTTTGGAAAATTGTGTTGATGTCGAGAAAAGGGGGACGCGACTCCCAGAAGCAAAGGGCTTCATGGAATATACTGAGGTGAAGAGGTGGCAGAGGTACATGGACGAGGTCAAGAAGCAGGAAGATTCAAGACTGCCATTGGTTTGAGGATATATGAAATAAACAATGGCCGCAACCGTGTGACAAGGTCGAGTGTCAGGGGGACACCAAGACCGAGGATGAGTTGTGCCAGAGGTGGGACAAGGTGAACAAATTCAGAGGATAAATGGTAAGTGACCGGGGTAGTACTCTAAAGATATAGATGATGCCGGCAAGGGTTAATGAGGAGTAATGCGCCAACCAAGGGTGACATGGGTTGCGTGTGGCCAAAAAGGAAAGAAGGTCGCCAACGGTGACGATGAAAGTAAATAACTGGAAATGAATAGAAATAAAGGTGTTTGTACAATAAATAATGAATAAATTTGGGAAAGATGTACAAAATACAGAAATGGGTGCCCCAGTGTAAAATGAGTGCCCCAGGCAGGGCAGAAATGTCGATGAAAACGGATTAAGGGTGGGGGCCCCATTGGTGAGTTTCTGTATGAGGTAGGTGAAATGAAGGTAGGTTCGTAGATGGGAAAACTGAGGGTGGATGAAATGGAGGGTTCATGATCCTGCGGATGTGCAGGTAAAAAGAACTGAAGCATAAAGCGATGATCTGGGAGTCCATG
>JASDQU010737739.1:127418-147634 GCA_032191745.1 Picea mariana | reverse complement strand
GCAAAGCTGATCCTAGGACGGTAGCACTCACAGGAGTGTGTGAATGAGTACGACTAGATACTCTCCCTAAGATAGGTGGGAGATTGAGTAAACATCGTGAACGACGGGGGTTCTGTGGTTCCCCTATGATGTCAGACTAATTGTGTGAAATGTGTGCAATAAGTGGTGAGAGAAATATAGAACCAAGAGTCTTTGCAGAATGTTTACACAATATATGTACCAAAGTCAAACTGTAATCAGACGTGCATCATACATAAGTGAGAAAGAAACATATATGTGGGTAAGAGGGTTTTTGTCCGCGTGGAGGAATCAAAAAAGAAAGTAAAATGCTCGTGTCCTAGAAGACGTAACGTCCTTCCTCTCAAATAGCACTGGATCTTCCAATAGCTCTCAACAGTGGGTTCTGAAGTCACCGGAAGAGACACTAGTGAAGAATGAAATAACTGGTTATAATGAGGGGTAGAGGGTGCAATATCCCGAAAGAGCTAGCGATACCTCCCAATAGACACACAAAATCCAATCAAGGTGCGATTGCAGCCCACAATCGCCACCTGGGTAGATGTCCTACAATTGGTCACTAGGTACCTCGGTCCAAGCGTAGCATTTAGATTTTTGGCCTAAGAAATGGGTCACGGGTTGGATCCCATCCAAGAGGTGGGTGCCTCAAGGGGGGACGCATAGAACAACCAGACCTCGGCCTTCAACCCTTCATGGGTATCTCCCTGCCTTATGGTGATTGGAACGCTGGACTTGGAGGATTTAAAAGCTCCCTATTTGTCAACTTCTATGTTTGAAATTGTGAGAACCAAATGACGGGGGGTTATTTGGATGCCTACCCCCGAAATCCTACCTAGACTAAAATTTTCTTTTGGCACCTCCTGTGGAGGACAACTTAGTGAGTTGTTAGAAATATTTTAGATGAAGTTTTTTGTGAGGCTGGGGGTGAAAACCAACCTCGTTAGATTAAAAGTGGGAGTGGATAGACCAATCAAGGAAAGATGGGGTGTTTTCAGAATCCCTTTTGAGGAGACCTACTTAGACCACCACGTTTGGAGATGAGGCTATGTGAGTGAGAAAGTGGATTTTGTGTGTGAGTGAAAGTGTACCAAATTTTAGTTATTTTAGATGTCACCTTGCAACATGTGGACATTGCTTGGTCCTTTACAAGAGTTTGTTTACCTAAATCAACTAGATGTCATTGGTACAACCTTGCGGAATTTTTAAAAGCCCTAGGAAACTAGCATGTGGACATTGTGGTCCGTTACTATCCTTTATCTCCCTATGTGTGAGTTAATCTAGAAAATCATGAAACTAGCCTAGATTGAACATGTGGGCATGTGTGGGCCTGTTACAAACTTTTAACTCTCCTAGTTTTCTGATCTAAGAAAGAAAAATTCAAACACTATTCTAGCTTTGTTGACATGTGGGCATGTATGGGCCCGTTACAAGAATGTGTTTGACAAAAAATGAAACTAAGAGGGGTCTCAAAAAGAGCCGTTGTCCTCTCCTAAAATTTTTGAAATTTTTGTTAAGGGAGATGAGATCGTTTTCGCAATCCTTTTTTGGTTCTCACGATCGCTCAATGGCGCAAGAGAAGAGCATACTCAAGATTATTACTCGCAACTTCTAGTCCCAAAAATGTGAGTTTAGATGTGATTAAAAATTGATGTTCAACTTAGATTTATAAACCAAAGCAAGCCATCCATGTGGCTGAAAGAAAAATAAGGGAAAATGAATTTTATCCACCTAAGTGCCTATGTTTGCTAGATTATCCCCTTTATAAGTTGAGGGGTCTAAGTGGTGTAGTATTCAGAACATGCATGTCATCATTCTTAAGAAGGAAAATGATTTTTCCCCACATCCAAGGGCTTACAATTTCTCTCCAATTTCTTGTGAATTGACTGGCAAGCAGGTCGGCAGAGGCCGGTTTGTGAACCTGCAAGTTAATGAAATCAAAAGGAAAGAAAATAAAGCCCAAATGAGGGAGGAATTTATACCGAACTCCCCAGTGGAGTCGCCAATCTATTTGGACTCTATTCGCCACTTGATGAGCAAAATGAGAGTACTTACATGCCCAGTTGGGCTCTGCTAGGCATGACAGCTATAAGGTAAAGGTTAGAAAAAGGAAACTACAAAGTTAGAAACAAGAATTAAATAAAAACCAAATGAAACTATGAGCATATAAAAGAAATAAAAAAAAACAAATGTAAATGGACCAATATCACCAATGTATAAGATGATCTTATTGATGAAATCCAAAGACACACAATGGAGAAAGAGGACTTGGGTCCCTTCCCTCTCCAATGGAAGGCTCTTGAGGCCCGCAACTGATTTCTCTCCTTACAATGAAAAGATGAAGATGTGGGTGAAAGAACTCCAAGCTTATCCACTCTAGTGAGAGATGGAAAGCCCTATGAAATGGTGCTAATTATGTCTATTTCCAAAGAATGAGTCTCTAGCAATCTCAACAGCATAACAATACAAAGAATTCCTTGAATAAATGGTGGTCATTCATGGCTTTTTATAGCCAAGCATTGGGTTATTATGCAACCTCTTTTGAATGTGAAGAGGGGCTCTTTAGGGCACAATTAAGTCTTTGACCAGCCCCCCCATGCGGATTGAGCTCGGATTTGGTGTCAAATCGACTTGGGAGCCGATCCATTAGTGGTTGGGAGGCCGACCAGTTTAATAAATGTGCCGTTTAGTAGGCGCGTGGGTTTTTCGCCTAACAGCCGCGCATCATGCACTGAAGTGCGCATTGTACATTTCTATTACGCGCAAATACGCGCGCACCCGGGTTTTGTAAGGCGCCCTTCAAATTTTTGGTCATTTTGTATAGTTTTTTGACCCTTTTGCAATGCTGTGGAATTAATCTTATGCCATGAATGACTCCAATCCTGTTTTGACGATGCGGATTTCTTGTCGCCCTGTGCGGACGAAATTTCAGTGATAACAATGGACACAGTGTATGCCAGGGGAATCCATGCCTCTAAGATCTTAGCATAATCTCTCTCCCCATATAATTGGCATATTAGTGCCATTAAATAGATGTATGGCTCCCTTATATTTGTTTTCCCATACCATTTGTTGCTCCGATTTGTGAATTTTTTGTCTTCCTTCCACTAGGAGGTCATTAATCGGTTGTGTAATCAGTCTAGGAGTCTCTGCAGGTTGCAGATCAAAAGAACCTAGTAACTTTATCAGAATTATTAAATATGTATTGAAAGTGGATCAAATATGAACAACTCACTCACTCAAGGTAATTTGAACATATCTAGACAGAATAAGGCTTTCAAGAGATATTTATCATATGGTTTATATAATTCAAGTAGATGGAGAATGCTAACTATACCAACAACATTACATATATCAATAACACATGTAAAAGGTCGAATATAACTATCAAAGGGCTTGTGATTCTTTGTTTATTAATGCACAGATAATATGACAATCATCAATCATTAAATAATCAAAGCATTGAACATGAAATTCAAACCGAAAGTACAGAATAATAAAGAGAGACATGGATCTGAGAAATATCAATGAAAGAGACTTATCATTCTAGAATATATATCAAAGTTTTACATCAAAGGAGTACCATAGAGTCTTCAATCTCGAACCCTCTACAAAGTTGCCTCGATGGGCTTAAATAAACTTTACAATATTGACTAATATCCTCAAAAGATGGATATGAGAAACACCTATCAAATCAAATCTAAATTGATTCACAATGATAGGATGAGATCCTATTTATAATGGATAGGTATCCCATTCAAATTCCCAAAGATTATCTCTTCTTAAGCTATCTCGTGGCTATAGAAAATATTCACTGCATCTTAGCTGACACCTGGAGCCATGATTCATCCTTTGAATGTTGAAAATCAGGTCAATGTTTGAACAAAATGGTTACACGCAGAAGGCTAACGATTTGGTAGTACACTGCATGGAGAAAATGTATTATGTGCTAGAAACTCCTATAGATTGATGTTTTGTCCAAAATATTCAAAATTAATTGCAAAATTCTTTTGGAAATGGAGAACCTGTCTCAGCAAAACCCATATCACTACTAATTATTATTCCTATTGCGACTACTTAGACTTCACCATACCCATAAATGTTTCTTTAAGGTAGCTTCCATACTTTCATTAGTTTTCAAAACATTAACTCATCATTGGTCGGTAGTCACATAGAACTTTGAAAAATATCTGAATCAATCATGATGCTTGGGAGAACTAGAAGAGGTAATCTCTTTCAAGAAGATAGCCAAATTCTTCTTGCTAAGAATATTCTTGTCCATATATAAGTTTTCTTCTAGCTTTCCATTTTCTTCTCTTAGGCTAAGGTTATGTTTGTATATATTGACCAATTTCTTCCTATGAACCATATTTTTTCTAATATTCTTCTTCGACTCGTTACATTCCCTTGCAAGTTCATCTATTTGGATTGACATTTGTCTACCAAGTGTGACATTCTCCTGATGTAACCTATGATTCTTCTCCTGAACTTATTTGAGTTGTCTGTCTTCTTATTTGAACAATTTAGCCCAATTTACTCTACTTCCTTGCTCTGTCTCTGGGGATGACTCTGGCGGACATTCACTCAACTGAACTATGGCTTCCAATGCTTCCTTTTCAAGAGGGGAGACTTTAAATCTTGATAACCTAGCTATAGGTTTTAATACTTCACTGCTTGGAAGAGACTCCTCTGATAAGACAAGCTTCCTCCTTGATGACCTTTTGAGAGCTGGTGCATCAACTCTAGCTTGGATAGTTTCCCTTAGTTTCCATAATTAATTTAACGAAGAGAAAAATTAACAATGGACTTTCCTAAAAATGATCGTCCTCTATTGTCATATTTTGGTGAAGATCTATATGTAATATGAGTCAGCCATAAAATATTATTCAAAATAACTAAAATATAAATTTAGTGGGCCTAATAGGTTTAATGGTTAAACACATGTGTCTCTTCCTAATAGGTTACAAGTTCAAATCCAAAGATTAATAGGTTATGTATATATAATGACTTACCTTGGATTGTAACCAAATCAACTCTTCTTCATTAAATTCAAGAAGGTTGGTATAAATTTAGAACCATACTACCTTCATCAAATAGGACACATGAAAGACTTGTTGGATCTTGGAGTGGGCTAGAAGAGCCAATCCATACACAACTTGTCCAATACACTAGAGGATCTCATAGGGTCTCGATCCCATTTTTCAAAATAACTCTGGAGTGATGTTGATCTACTTGATGCTTCATTCTATTTTGAGAAAAAGTTAAAATTGTCCTTAAGTATTGAGGATGGTTTCTTTGATGTTTATCATGCAGTCCATTTCCCAAAACTTAGATGTGCCTAGTAAGTGAAAAATCATAGAGACAGGTTTTTTCCATACATGAATTCATATGATAACATTTTGATAGCACCATGATAGGTGGTATTGTACCACCATTCAAGACATGATATCCATTGAAACCATTGGACCCCTTAGTCAAATGGAAAGCATCGCAATTAAATTTCTAGACACTTTTTGACCACCTAAATTGTTTAACTATCTCTTTGAGGATGATAAGATGTGCTCATTTTCAAGTGTCTGTGTGTTGTATTATAAACAACTCCTTCTAGAATTAATTAGTGAAGGTGGGTTCACAAGGTTTTACCAAGATTAGGAAATCCTTTTGATTTAAAAATCTCATCCATTAATCCATAAGCAACAATGGATGGTGTAAATGGGTAATGTATGGCACAAAATTAAGCATATTTGGAAAGGAATTCAAATACCATGGTGATAATATATCCATTTTGGATTTAGGAAGGCCAACAATAAATTCATGTAAATGTCAGCCTAGATAGTGGTAGGTATCAGTAGCAGTCATAATTCCCTGAAGGTATTCATTATTTCATATTGTTCCTTTGACATGTGTCACATTTAGCTAAAAGAATATAGATTTATTTTTTGATACCTTCCCAAAGGAGCACTTAATATCTCATTCTTATACTTTATAAAATCTCATGTGTCACATATTAGTATAAGATTGTAATTACATTATAAGCCATTCTTTTAAAGTAGAGCTTGGTAGCATAAAAGACACCCTTTATACCTCAAGTGGTCATTCTACCAAGTACATGTTGTAGGGATGTTTGAGTCCTCCTTGATCCACTGGATGAGTTAAAACATCTTTTTATTATCCAACCATTCATTTCTTACCTCTACAATCCAATTTGGTACTAGTAAGGATAAGGAAAAGAGGGGTTCTTCCTCCTCATATTTCCTATAAAATGAATCAACCAACACATTCTACTTTCCCTTATTGTATACGATTTCATAATCATAACCTAATATCTTAGTTACCTATTTTTGTTTCTTTGGTGATTACAACTTTTTTTCTAAAAAGTACTTCAAGATATGATTGTTTGTCTTGATCTAGAAGCACCTCCTAATGAGGTACATATTGCATTTATTGATGACACTCATTTCTTTCTAATAAGTGGAAGTACCAATCACGCAATTTTTTATTAGTGAATGCCATTATGCAGCCCCCTTGCATCAACACTATCCCAATGGAATTTTTATAGGTATTACATTCCATGATGAATGTCTTAGTGAAATTGGGAATTGATAATACTCGAGTAGTATAGATGGATTGATTTAAGGAATGAATGACCTACGTTATGGAATCATTCCACACAAAAGTGCTATTCTTAAGAAAGGTGATTAAAGGGGTTGTATTTCCCCTATAAATTTTCACAAAATGTGTGTAGTAGCGAGTAAGTCCCAAGAAACTAGGTAATATTTTTAGAGTCTTTGATGATGGCCAACATTTCATAGCCTCAGTTTTCTTGGGGTCATCTCACACCCTTGTCCTATTCACTATATGAAAAAAGTATTCCACTTTAGAGTAGGCCTAAGGGAATTTGCAAAATTTGAGGAAGAAAAGGTTATCCTGGAGTAGTTGTAGGTATTTATCAAGATGATCCACATATGCCTCCAAACTTTTGATATAAATCAAAGTATTATCAAAGAATACAAGCACCAATTTGCATAGAAAGGGTTTACAAAATTGGTTCATGAAGCTTTGAAAAGCGGATGGGGATTGAAGAAACAAAAGGCATCACCAAAAAATCACAATGTTCTTCATGTGTGTAGAAGGGATTCTTAGGAATGTCTACCTATTTCATTACAATTTTGTGGTATCCTGAGAGAAGGTCCAATTTAGTGAATGACGAATGACTAGGTATTATGAAGCTCATCCAATAGGCCATCAATGATTGGGATGGGAAATTTGTCTTTTTCCATCAAATCAGTAAGATCATATAAGTCTAGGAACATGTGTTATTTTGTTTCTTTCCTCAATACTGTGATGATGGGGGTATATTACTCAGTAGGGATAGTTCCAGTATGTATCATGTTGACCTCCAATACTTCCTATATGATCATTTCAATTTCATTTTTTGTGCAAAAGGATGTCGATAAGGATGCACATTGGGTGGTTAACTTGATCTAGATTTTATGAGCACAATGAAATGAATACAGATTATTAAAAGATACTCAACAAAAAATAACAAAGATACAATAAAATTGGTTTTCTATTCAATAAGGAAATAAGCTGAAACTGTAAAATGCAACGGAAACAAGCTTGCTAGAATGGTGGTGACTTATCTTTGAGAAGAGATGTGACGATTGTGCTCATTCAAAAGAACATGGTTACAATGAGGCTCTGAAGGCCTTTTACAATAAACAAGCATGTCAAAATCCCTAGACATCCAAAAACCAAACCCTAGGAGATGAAGCACCAAAAGTCATGTGGGCACCGTTTGGTTAAGTTAGTACATCAAATTCCAGGGGTCGTAACTTTTGCATATGATCTTCGTTTTAGGCATAAGATAGCTTGTTGGAAAGGTATAATCGAGAATAAGTTTTTTTTATTGGCCTAGGGAAGTGCCTCCAGTAGCACCTTTGGCAGTCCCCTGAGACACAAATATCCAAAAAACGTCATTTAGGGCCTCAAAACGGCCCCGGAAGTTTGGAACCTGAAAAACTGTCGAACAAATGCTAAGGTGCAAAACTATTTTTCGAGCTAGTGGAATATTTGGGTGGCCACCGATAACCACCTGGATCATAACTACTTGGAATTAATGGTATACCATGATCATGCTTTCCACATAAAGGATGTAATCCATGTGGTATTTCGAAAACCTAATCATTTTTATTCAAAACCAACTACAAATTAGAGTGAATTTTTGGGGAGGAGTTATCCATAACTTGGATGGTATTGAAATGTGAAATAATCCATGAGTGGCATTTTTTGAATATCTTTTCCATATTGTGACATATGATACTTTATGGTGAATAGCCTTGGAGACATTTAAGGGTGTGTCTACAACCCTCCTTATGATCATGATGATGGTTAGCATCCACTGAGACCAAAATTGGAGTTATACAAGATCTTGTATAACTTCGTGAAATACATTATAGCTAGCTCCAGTGTTTGCAACCATTTTTCTCTATGAATGACATCACATCCTCCCACTTCAGTAGAAAACATTTTTATTTGATAAAATAGTCCCCCATTTGTATTTTCACGTTCTCACATTACTACCACATTTAATCATGATTTGAAAAGTATGCATTTCATGGACATACCAGAGGGTTTCTTGTATGAATAAGTGATGAATACAGTCATGGGTGATGTCACTATCGATCAATAAAATCACCTTTCTACACTTGATATAGAGAACCAACTTTAGGTTTTAGGGATCTAAAATTACTAATAAAACATGGAGGAAAGTTTGGTGTTCCTCAAAAGGAGGCTCTTGGGTCGTTTCTTCATAAAGAAGAGGTGTAGTCTCTTATGAATCCATATTTGTAGTGGTTTCCTTTGAAATTTACTCAAGCATTATAGGTGGGAAAATATCTATGACAAATATTTTATGTTCCTTACATTTATTCCCTTTGAAAACCTTTTCATCACAATGATAATAAAGTTTGAAATGTTGAAATTCAATTTCTTGATTGGGGTCAACTTATGGAACCTCCGGGGATAAGAGGTAAGTGGAATGGTTGTAGCCACAATAGGGGACATGGTTAGGGAGAAAATTTGGATCATTTGGTCTAGGTAGTTACCACCATATGCTATTCTCTAGATCACTAAGAGGCCTCTAACAATGTAGTGGGGTAATCCATGTAGATGTGTTCTCATTTCTCTTTTTTTAGACCATTAATTAAAAATTCTTTGAAAACATTATCAGTCATACCTTATATGGATATTACAACTTGAAGGAAGAAACACATTCTTTAACTATTCCCATTTAGTGAAAATTAGTTAGCTTCCCAAAAAAAATATTATCTATTCAAAGAAATCATAAACAACCTTAAAACAATTTCTCAAGGAAAAGTACTTCCCATAAGCATGTGTGTGCCATTGAACCATTTCCAATGCTCTCGATCATGTATATTACATCCACCTAGAGTTTCAATATGTCATCATAAATAACTTATATGGAAACATAGTGTTCCCTCTAGATAACCTATCATGTTGGGTTAAAGCCTTGAAAATTATTCATATCTTCTTTAGGAATCCTATGCACCATATAGTGTTGATTATCCCTAAGGGTGGCCCTGTGTGATGTTTTCCTCTTGTATATGACTCACCATTGGCACACTACACCAGTGACTACTACAAATGACCCATTCCTAATAGGATTATAGTTCCAATCTTAAAGACCTTTTTCCGAGGGACATGATTTTTTACCATAGAGATATGGATTTCTAATTCAGTGGTCATTATTGGAGATACCGAGGGGGGGGGGGGCGTGAATTAGTATTGAGAAATTTTACCACTTTTAACAACAATGTATAAACTTCAAATTTATCAACAGTATATCATTAATGTATCATCTATGATTTCATTCAATATATCATGCACATAAAATCATAAGCAACATAACATCAAATATATAGTACACTGAAATTTACATGGAAACCAAAATGGGAGAAAACCACATAATTACTTCTTATATATATCAAAGTAAACATTCATTGGAAGAACCAACTTCCCAATTCTCTAGCTACAACTAGAAGGAGGCCCTAACCCACTATTTATAGGCTCCAACCTAAAATAAGATAAACATACTTGATTTACCAGCTACAATTGGAAAGATGATCCAACCCCATAATTTAAAGGCTCCAACCTAAAAGAAACTACAACTCGTTGAATTATCTAGATACAATTGGAAGGAGGCTCCAACCCCCTAGTTTACAATATCCAACTTGAAGGAAGCTCCAAATCCCTGTGTTCTCTAGATGCAATCGAAAGGAGGCTATGACCGCCTAATTTACAGGATCTAACTTGAAGGAAGCTCCAACTCCATGAGTTCTTCGTATCCAACCAAAAGGAGGATACAAACCACTTTCCTTTCCCTCTTCTGCATCCATGAAATATAAGTTTAGACCAAACTGTTAGTATAACTGATACTGCCACTGATATATCAATAAACATGTCACTATTACTGTCATGTGAACCTATCACTGTCATCCTGTGACATCCACTTGTCACTTTCAAAATGTCACATCCACCTATGACTACTGTTGATACTCAATATCAACAAAACCAGATCCACAACAACCAAGAACACCTCTCAGCTAGATGCTCAACATCACCAACACATGCGTCTACCAACAATGTACCAATACCACCAACATACCATCATAAGATATGTGTCTCAACCATGTACCGAAACTATACCATATCATGTACCAAACTTGTACCAAATCATGTACCAAACCTGTACCAAATCATGCATCAATCATGTACCAAAACTTGTACCAAACCTGTACCAAATCATGCATCAACCAAAAATTGTGCCATAACATGTGCAAAAACCATATTATGCATCAATTTCACCAAGGAATTCCTCATACATTACCAAAAATGTATCTCAAACAATGTTCCCAATATCCAAGATGCTCCTTAAAGAAAAAAATATGCCATAAACCATGTGCCTCAACCATATACCATATCACTTATGATAGGTCCTAGTCATGTCATGTACCATAATATATCATCAATGAAGTGCATAAAAAAATTACCAAACAACCAAGATCATATACCAAGTATATGACTCAACCATTCACCTAAGGTGTGCCTCAAGCATGGGCTAATGCCTCAACAATATACCAAAGACTTTCCTCAATCATGCACCATAACATCATCAACATGTAACCCTAAAAACATGCATATAAACATACCTGTAAGTTTTTAAAATACCTGGTGTATGTGATCACAAACTTGTAGACCTTTCTCAACTTCAACAAGAAGAGAATACCATCTTCATCAAATTTTACCTTAGTCTCATGAGACTAGTTTTTGGATTACTCACAAACCCTAACTTTCAACAAGCCTAACTTCGTACATGTAATGAATAAAGGTATGAAACTTGTACCCAATATTCTTCAATATATTCTATGAAATTTCTCAAAGTGTCACTACTTGGAACATTCCATAAAAGGATTTATAGAAAAAATGGTAGACCTAGTTAAATTTTAGATTATTCTAGAGAGAGAACTTGTAGAGCATGCCACGTGTGGAATATTTGATATATGGATATTAAAATTACACAAAAAATACTAAGGAATGTAGTATATCTAATTAATTTTGTCTCACTAAATTTGGATCATCCATGAAGAAGTTATGATTGTTTACCTGGAACACTTGTTTGAGACTAGTATAGGACTAGCCAAAAACCCTATCTTCCATAGACTATATCTATCAAAATACGTCGACCTAGAAGTTTAAATTTATACCACATGAACCATCATATGTCTTCTCAATATCCACCAAGTTGTGTTTTTTGAATCATTCTGTAAAAAATGTTATAGTGAAAATGGTAAGATGACCTGTAAATAAAATACCTTAGAACACATCCTCACAAAACTTTATCCTCCCTTGGAATTTTTCCCTTCTTTACTTCATATTCCCTCTAAAAAGTGTCTCATATATCCTTGGTTACCTTAGATAAAAACTTCTAGTTTCCTTATTTATACTAGATCTAACACCCTCTTTTTAGGGTCAACTTGACCGAAATAAAATTCAATTAAATTTTTTAATAATTATTCCATTGGGGATGAATTTACCAACAACATAATTAATATTTATTGCAAAGAGGATGACTTTTAATCTCTTATTTTCAACAAATTTAAAGATTTGATTAATGACTTGTAACTACTTTGGGGATTCTTAACCATTCTTTCAGGGTTCCAACTTCATGAGGGAATATCTCATCAATTGTGAGGAGTCATGTGGCATGCCACCTACCATTGGAAACAACATGACAAGGACTATCCATATATGAGTGTATTTCTTTCATTTACACTATCCTTCAAGTACTTATTCCTCAAACAAACTTAGGCTCCATAACCACACCTTTGGGTTTCTTGTAGACTTATTCAAAGCATCTTCTCATGAGGGACATGCTTAAAGCTACACTATAAGGGGACCACTTTGGAGACTTCTCCAAATACTCACATCACATATGTTAACATGAATGAAAAGCACATATATTTACATCATTGACAACAAACTATCCAACAATCATGGTATCCATGGTCATGTGGTGTGGAATTTGGTGTAAAATAATTTCTAGTTCCTAGATGGTATCTTCAAGCTACATATCCTTACATTGCATAAGGACTTCCCAAATACTGTACTAGTGTATTTGATGCTCTCTAGTTGCTAGGATTTTCTTTAGTTGTAACTAGATGGAGACTTATTCATTGAGTTTAGGAAGGTTGGTATAAAACCAAAAATTCAACTGCAATACGTTCTTAAAATAGGACACATGAAAGTCTAGGTGGATCTTGAAGTGAGCTAGATGAGCCAATATGAAAGTATCTTATCCATTGTACTACAGGATCTGATGGGGTCCATATAACTTTTGTTTTATCTTCTAGTGGCCTTTTTCTTTGAGAGATTTATTCTTATAGGAATGGAGGCAAAGAAACAATTGATCCCTTTTTGAAAAGAGTGCTTGGAGTGATGTTGATATTCCTTTTTCTTCATTCTATTTTGAGCCAAAACCAAATTGTCCTTAAGTATACTAAGAATGGATGCTCTATTTTTTATGTGCAATGCACTTCCTAAACTTGGGATGTCCCTAATAAGTAAAAAATGATCGAGGGAGTTTTTTTCCATAGATAAATTCATATGCTAAAAATTTTATAGCACCATGATAGATAGTATTGTACCACCATTCAACAAGTGATAACCAATGAGCCCATGGACCGTGTTAGTCTAATAAAAAAAATCACAATTAAATTTCTAGACAGTTATTTAGAACCTTTGTTTAACCATCTATATGGGGGTGATAATATGTGCTCATTTTCAAGTGCATGCCTTTTATTTTAAAAAACTCCTTCCATAATGTTTTGGTGAAGGTGGGATCAAAATTTGTCTCAAAGGATGTGTTATGATCCAACACCTTAAAAAATGATAAAACATCAATGAATTATAGTCCACTTCGAGGGGGAAAACTCATCTTACAATATATCCAATTCATAATTCAATATGAGATGAGATAAGATGATACTAATACAAGGTATCCTTGATATATATAGGAGATAAAGGGGTGCAATTATGATGAAAGGGTGCAATGGAGGGTTCTAGACGACGTACACATATACCAATAGAAATGTAATAATTCAATATCGAGGGCATCATAAAGGGTTTTAAACATAACATGAGGTTTGTCTAGAGATTAAAATTACCCTCCCCTTCAAAAAAGTGTTTTCCTCAACACTTGACTAAACATGGGTTATTCTGCATGAAGAAATCATCTTCAAATGTCACCTCTTCCACTAGTAGGCTCTTCCATTTGACGAGGTACTCTGTAATTGCTTGATTTATAAATTGATTAATTCTTGTTTCAAGGATTGTTTTTGACTCTAGCATTATTTCATGTAGGAGCATCTCTCCACATCATCCAGCCAGCCAGCCAGCCACGTCGACCATATGTATTCAAAGCTAAAGAGAGAGGCATAGCCTCATTTGAATTGGAAATTGAATGTAGGAAGACAAGAAGACAAGAAGCAAAGGTCAAGAATCCTTTGAGAAATTTGAAGTTTTCTCTCAAGTCTGGGAAGAAAGCACAGAAGCTCAGAAGGGGTAACGACAACCATCGGATCGGCGGAGAGAAGGAGATCTGGACCATCAGTTTTTACATCTAGGAGGAGCCTACAGAAGGGGGAGACCATTAGCCATCAGATCTCACTCGGATACCCGTCAGTCGTTGGATTGGGAGGAGATGATTAGAGTTTAGCCTCTGGAGAAGCGCATAGGAGAACGGATCTGTGTCGTTAGATCTGGGGAGGATACCCAACAACTGTCAGATTTGTAGGAGTTGCGAGGGAGTTAAGTCATCGTGAATAGGAGGAGAAAATCCCGACAAGAGGTGTAGCCATCGGGATAGCAGTCATCGAAAAATCAGGATTCTTGAGAGCAAGAAAATTGAGACACCTCAAGTCTCGAAACGCCGGGAAGATATGGTCCTTCCGTTAACGGGGACACATGGCAGAGATCGACCGATCGTCGTCATATCGGCATCAGAAAATTGGAGTTCCTAAGGTCGAAAGGATTGGGACAACACAAGTCTCGAAATCTCATAGAGATCAGAACCATCCATCTTGAGGAGGACGTGTGGAAGCAATTGGCGCCATCAGGAAAAGTCCTAACAAGAAGTTGTTGATCGATGTTTGGGGTCATCGGGATATCGGGGATCCCGTAGAAAAGTGGCTTTGGAATTTTGGAATCGTGAAGTTTGAAACCCCGATGAGTGGAATCCAGCTGTTATCATATCGAAGAAGGAAGGAGCCGCCATTTAAAGGGCCAGCTGTCAGCATATCGGGATTCGAGGATCAGTAATCCCATGAGCCAATGCATTTTGGCATTGGAAACCCTGAAACCCCGAAGGGAATATAATACTGAGGTCACGGGGATAGTGGTCACATTGGTCAGGGGCCTAGACAGGAGGGCTAATGCGTAAAGGGTGCGTCGGGATTCGAGGAATCGTGAGTCCTCAAGACGTTTGCATTTTGGCATTGAAAAGTATGAAACCCCGATGGGGACATAAGGCTACGGTCTTGTGAGATAAAGGTCACGTGGACCAAGACCTTGGCCTAGAGGGCTAACGGGAAAAAGAGCCCATCGAGAATTTGAAGTCCAAAACCCCGACAGAAAGACATAAGGTTGCAGTCTTATGGGAAGCGGTCGCATGGACCAAAGGGCATAGCCAAAGGGGGTAAGGCCGGGCAGAGAGCTCATCAGTGATTGGGGAATCGAGAGTACAGGAAATCTCGATAGCACGAAGCATGAAACCCCGAACCCCAAAACTGAGTCGAGGACAACCACGGAAAAGTGCAAAAGGTTGTGTGTAGGAAAGAAAGGACCTATGGACTGGGTCATATTTTCTCAGTGATTCCCGAGGGAATCCAAGGAGCCGCTTCGGCTCAATAGAATTAGATTTTTTGATCGATCCAATGAGAAAGTGAGTAGAGGTGCAACTTACTTCGCCTGCGTCAAGTGGTATCAGAGCCTGAATATTTCTTGTATATTTTAGGCAGGAAGAGGCAGGAAGAGGTAAGGAGCACTCTGATACACATCAAGTGGTATCAGAACAAGAAATTCATCTGTATATTTCAGGGGAAGGAAGAAAGAGTTGTTGAGGACTCTATAAGGATTGTTTGCAGGTAGGTAGCAGTCGAGAAGACAATCAAGAGACTGTAGGATGAAGCTGGAAACACTCGGGATGCAGAGTGACAGTAGCAGATTTGCCAGGAAGGCAAACAGAAGTAGCAACATGGCTACTGAAGGCCGTAGGTATGCTAGGAGGAAAGAGCTATGGAGCCAAGAAGATATATATGAAGAGCTCATATATATAAAGAGAGAAATAGTGAGGCTCGAATTGAAGTTGCGGCAAGATAAGAAGATGGTTCAGGTATGCGAACCAGAGACTGGGGAAAGTCTCAACAATTTTGAAAATGAAATGAGATCAGTTGAACAGCTCAAGCACTGCTAGGAGGGTAGTAGAAGGTTTCCAAATTGCCAGGAGGGCAATGAATTGAGATCACTACGGGATCTCATGGACTGTCAGGAGGACATCCAAGGCATTTCAATTTTCTAGGAGGGCAATGATAAGAGGTACCTGCGGGATCTCGAAGACTGCCAGGAGGGCAGTGAAAGCATCTCAGATTTCTAGGTGGGTAGAGATGAGAATGCAGGACTATCTAAAAGTCTCATGGACTCAGAGGTGAGTTCAATTCAGTAAGGAGTGATAATGAAGATGGGATCGGTTGATCTCATAGTCTGCCAGAAAGGCAGCGGAAGCATCCCATATTGCCAGGTGGGCAGGGATGAGCAGGTGAATTTGGATCAGCTCGAGGAGCTGACCGAGCAGATGAGACTGTCTAAGGGTCTCATCAATTCAGGGATGGAAGTAGATCAGCAGGAGCAACTGATAGAGGAGGAAGATCAGGATGATCTTATGATTATTGGGGGAATTGGAATCTTCTTACCATTTTCCCAGGAGGAGGCAGAAATTGGTGTTGCAGATGCAACAACGACAGAAGAATAGTCAGCTGAGATTGTCCAAGAAGAATTGGAGCAGAGTTTAGAAGCTGTCGAAACGGGAGAAGAGAATGAGCGTTCTAAAGAACGGCTCAATTATTTCAGCCAGGGAGTTGAAAGGAAAGAAGCTGTAGAGCTGAAGCTAACAGCAAAAGAAGCAGAAGGAGAAGAAAAGCACTCTGAGGAATGGCTCAATATTTTCAGCCAGGAAGCTGAAAAGACTGCAACAGGGGAGGTTGCAGAAGCAGAGGAAGAAGGGGAAGACAACATTTGTTTTGTTGATCTGTGGGAACAGGTTGAAACCCTGGAAGAGAGGTAAAAAGTGCAGGGCATGCACATTCAACAGGTGATGTTGGAAATAGATGACGGAGGCATGGGAGATCATGGTGATCTTCTCATGTGCCAAAAAAATTTTTTGCAGCTGAGGAGACTACATAAACAGAACAAGCCACTGGAGCATCTAGACGAAGTGATCAAAGAGATTATGGAGTTGATGATCCAATCAACAGACACTGCCAGCAAGGAGAAGCTGGGCAGAAGAGAAGCAGCAGCAGCGGCGCAACAGAAGCAGCAGCAGCAGCAGAATGGAGCAGATGGGAAGCACCAGATATTTGTTTGGGATCCAGGAGGATTTCCAACTGCTTAGAGGGGAAGCGCATGAGCAGGAGCTCATGATTTTGTAGCTGAGGAGTTTGATGCAGGAGCATATCTCCATGTCAACCAGCTAGCTATCCAGCCATGCCGAGCATATGCATTCAAAGCTAAAGAGAGAGGCGCAACCTCATTTGAATTGGAAATTGAATGTAATTAATGTTTAGGCTGGTGAGCCATAGAAGTTGTGCCTTTGTGAAGGCATTAGGTAGATTGGCTTTAATGCTAGAGAGGTTGAGATCTAGATCCAGATGCTGGACTAGACAACCATTTATTGTAATTGAATAGAGTAGGTAGACCTGGAGGGAAGTGCTCGATGAGCCCTCAGTTAAAAGATATTTTTAGATCTCATTTTGGATTTAGTGAGGATTAAGATGAGAGATATAGAGAGAAAGAAAAGGGAGGTTGAGAAGAGCCAGAGAGAGCTCGAGAACACCTTTGCAAATACAGGCATTTGCCAATTTTAATTTAATATAGAAGCAATTTTTCCTGCACATGTTCTGTCTTATGTGAATGTTTGTGTGTGTTCCATTATATGTTGTAGATGTATGTTAGGCATTTACAGGGAGTGTGTTTGATTTCCAAGGTTGAATGTCTTTGAGGCTTCACACCAGGAGGGTGTGGCAGAATGCTGCGGGTTCTGAGAGCCATGCACAGTGGATGCACTTATGAACACTGCGGGGTTCAGAAAAAGGTGTGCCGAGGCACAAGAACTAGAGTCAACAACTCAGGAGAGGAAGGCCTTTGAGGTTGTTAAACACCTCAGGAGGTAAGGCTGTGTGTGAGAAGACATAGTTGCATACAAAAACTCTTAGGAGTTCTGTAGAGCTCTGCCAGGTGGGCATTGAGCACAGGCACAAGGTGTAGTTGGAGGAACTCTATTGTGAGTTCAGAAGGGAGAACCAGAATCACTAAGGATTCTGAGAAGCTCTGCTAGGTGGGCATTGAGCGGGTGCAAGGAGTGCATGATAGAAGACAAAACTACTGAACGTTCTATGAAAGGGAAACTTTGCCAGGTGGGCATAAAGACGGTGTGCAGATAGGCACAAGAAGAAGGGAACTCTTTGAGTTCTAGAACTTAGAGGAAGAATCCATTGAGGGATATTTGCTGGGTTACTGAATACCCAGAAGGCTTAGCAAGAAGTTGCTTGAGGCAGAAGGATAGCTAGGAGGGAATCTATATTCTCCATCTGTGGGAGAAGAAAGACAAAATTCCTTAGCAGTATGAGTGGTTGCAGAAGCTTAGAACAGATAGCACCAACATGTGCATGAGAAGGCTCTGTAGAGGTGCAGAAGTCAAAAGAATCATTTGAGGATTCGCAGGAAGAAAGCTCAAGAGGAGTTAGCATTTCATACGCGTGGCGAGGTTCAAAGTTGAAGAGCTCATAGAGGAGAGACAAGAAGCAAAGGTCAGGAATCCTTTGAGAAATTTGAAGTTTTCTCCCAAGTCTGGGAAGAAAGCACAGCAGATCAGAAGGGGTAAAGACAACCGTTGGATCAGCGGAGAGAAGGAGATCTGGACCATTGGTTTTTACATCCAGGAGGAGCCTACAAAAGGGGGAGACCGTCATTCGTCGGATCTCACTCGAATACCCGTCAGCCGTTGGATATGGAGGAGATGATCAGAGTTTAGACTCTAGAGAAGCGCACAAGAGAATGGATCCGTGTCGTTAGATCTCGGGTGGATACCCAACAGCCGTTGGATGTGCAGGAGTTGCAAGAGAGTTAATTCCTCATGAATAGGAGGAGAAAATCCCAACAAGAGGTGTAGCCATCGGGATAGTAGTCATCGGAAAATCGGGATTCTCGAGAGCAAGAAAATCGAGACACCTCAAGTCTCAAAACGTCGGGAAGATCTGGTCCATCCGTTAACAGGGACACATGGCGGAGATCTAGCGATTGTCGACATATCGACATCGGGAAATTGGAGTTCCTGAGGTAGAAAGGATTGGGACATCACAAGTCTCGAAATCCCAGAGAGATCAGAACTGTCCATCTTGAGGAGGATGCATGGCAGCAATCGACGCCATTGGGAAAAGTATCGATAGGAAGTTGTTGATCGACGTTTGGGGTCATTGGGATATCGNTCCCGATGTCGATATGTCGACAATCGGGAAATTGGAGTTCCTGAGGTAGAAAGGATTGGGACATCACAAGTCTCGAAATCCCAGAGAGATCAGAACTGTCCATCTTGAGGAGGATGCATGGCAGCAATCGACGCCATTGGGAAAAGTATCGATAGGAAGTTGTTGATCGACGTTTGGGGTCATTGGGATATCGGGGATCTCGTAGACAAGTGGCTTTGGAATTTTTGAATCGCGAAGTTCGGAACCCTAATGAGTGGAAGCTAGTTGTCAGCGTATCGAAGAAGGAAGGAGCTGTCGTTTAAGGGCCTAGCTGTCAACATATCGGGATTCGAGGATCGGTAATCCCATGAGCGAATGCATTTTGGCATTGGAAACCCCGAAACCCCGACAGGAATATAAGACTGAGGTCACGGGGATAGTGGTCACATTGGTCAGGGGTCTAGCCAAGAGGGATAACGTGTAAAGGGTGCGTCGGGATTCGAGGAATCATGAGTCCTCAAGGCGTTTGCATTTTGGCATTGAAAAGTCTGAAACCCCAATGGGGACAGAAGGCTGCGGTCTTGTGAGATAAAGGTCACATGGACCAAGAGCTTGTCCTGGAGGGCTAACAAGAAAAAGAGCCCATCGGAAATTTGATGTCCAAAACCAAGACAGAAAGACATAAGGCTGTGGTCTTATGGGAAGTGGTCGCATGGACCAAAGGGCATAGCTAGAGAGGCTAAGGCCAGGCAGAGACCTCATCAGTGATCGAGGAATCGAGAGTACAGGAACTCTCGATAGCATGAAGCACGAAACCCTCCCCTACAAACTCCTTCCCCCCCCCCCTTATTCCTCCTTCACCGCCTTCCCTTCATTTACTCCCCC
>JASDQU010737739.1:50730-120012 GCA_032191745.1 Picea mariana | reverse complement strand
ATACTTTATTAATTAATGAATTAATTAATAATTAAGTCAATCATTAACCATCATGAACAACTATTTAATAATAATCAATTAGAAATGTTATTTTAAGACATAAATACAGTTTAGCTAATCTTTTAGGATTATATTATTAAATTAATTATACTTAATAATCAAGGGTCGTTACAAATTTCCATCCTTAAAATCATCCCTACTTAAAAACCATATTTTCCAGTCTGAGATGCAATATTTCCTTGGTTGTTTCTTTCACCCTTTGATTTCTCTGAATTTTCCTTTGGCTGCACTGAGCCTTTAGGCCTAATCTCATTGATCAAATGAGAACAATCATACCTCAAATGCATCGGGGAATACACGGATTTCTCTTGTCATCCGTCATTTTCAGGAACCTCAGGTTGCAATGAGACATGAGGAGGCACGAGAATACCACGGAATTGTGGAGCCTGGAAGGGAGGCCTTTCAAGCCTAGGCTGGACCAATCCTTGCCCAATCCAATTGGAAAATCCAGCCTAAAATAACTGGCCTAACTCTTGCAAGTCAATATCAAAGTGTATGGATAATCTTGGCCTTCTTGGGCCTTTGTTCCAATTACCTCTCCCTCGGTTGCCTCTACCATGGATACCTCAACTAAAAAATCTCATTACTGCATGCATGATTGATTATCAAATAGTTCTTTTACAAACATACATGACTACTCCTTAAAATTATGAAATAGAATTTGGATCAACAACTTATTAGACTCATGCAATCCAATCCATATAATTTTTTTAACTATTTGTCAATGAGCAGGGGGTGAGCAAAAGGTCATGGGATATGTGAGGGGTTTGTATTGAGTGAAACATGATAAAATGAGGGGGAAAAGAAACATGGTTACTTCTCAAAGACAACAAACAATCAATTGTAATGCAAACCAAAGGAAATATCATTGTGATTCAAACAAGAAACTAAGATTTCAAACTGCTTCAATACAAATTCTTCTTGACTTTAATTAAATTTTAGAACAGGGAATGAAAAATGAATGTGGGAAGGTGATGGGGTTGTAATTAACAAAAATATAAATAATGGTAGGGAAAGAGAGTGGATCTTGTTCATAAAATTAATCAAGTGATCCATAAAACCGTTATGTAAAATGAATAACACCAACCAAATAATCATTGTGATAAAATGAAAACTACTATGTATAATCCAATTAATTATGTGCATTAACTTGCTCAGTACTTGTAATCAGATTTTTAACACATTGTCACCAAACACGACAACATGCATCCCACAACAACCTGCATAAGAGTTGTGTTTCTTTTCATTGTCCATTTAATATTTTAAAACAATTCCCAAATGAATACATAGTCACTTATTTCCACTATGTTCAGCGTTGACTCATCAACCACTGCCTACGAATTATTTCAATCATCAAATACAGACTCAACAATCATGCCCGATTACGTCCTTTAATTAATTTAATAATTAAATTTTAATGAGGTTATACTATCAACAAAACTTGTGTCTATATCTACTATGATGCATGATATTCATCAATGCACATAATGGCCAACCAAATACAACCATCAATATTTTAATTGCAAAGATCCTAACATGCGATTTAAACACACAGATGACAAATCACCAGTTTAACTCATACTATGCTTGGAATACACAGATCATTCGACAAAATACCGAGTATTTATGTGACTGTACAGGTCCAAAATATCAAAATGTTGGGCTATCAATCAATCACTAGTGCATATTGTAAAAATTTCAACGTTCTATTTGCGGCGTTATGGACAAAATTGGCCATATTGTCGAAAAATAGAGGAAATTTAAAAAAAAAATCCATATTGCCCGATAACATCACTATTGCCACGTTGACGTCTCTCTTGGGATGTTGATGTCTCTATTTCCACATTGTCATTTGTCTTTCAATGTTTGCCACATAGTCATCTCTCTTTCCATGTTTGTGACATAGTTGTCTCTCTTGCCACATTTGTGAAGATAGTTGTCACAGTTGCAACTTTGTGGAAACTAGGTTTTCCCCCTCCAATGGTCACCTAGTATTTTGACCAAGTCAGCTTTGATTTGGTCAATGATTGTTAGAAATGTGACATTATAAAATCTATAAATATGTTGCATTTTATAGATGTCGCAACAAGTTTTCTATAATAATGACACTTCAAAAATGGTTTGCGGGTATTCTCGGCTAGAGTACAACTATTAAAAGACATTGTACTAGGGCTCTTCTCATTTCATTTTAATTTTTTGATCGGTCGAATTTTTAAGGAAACAACTATTAAAAGGCATTATAATAGGGCTAGAGTACATGATGGGAAACAATGATCTGTGAATGGGGCCAACGTTGAAATTATTTCAAAATGTTTCTGTATGACATCATACATACTTGAGTCTTGAAACACTCCCATACCGTCAAGGCATGTTTCTAGTCTAACCATGTCAAATTTTGATGCATACAGGCACATATTGAAGAAATTTCAATGTTGGCCCCATTCACTGCTCACTATGCGGGGTCGGTGCATGACATCTTTTGTGGTTGAATTGGAAGTTCCATGACATTCCAAGAGAGTTCCAAAAAATATTCTACAAATGGGAACAACGACATTTGACAATGAGATGCCCATTATGAATGTTGTTGCAAACATGGGTGATCTCAAATATTACGTGGTCGGGACATCATATATCCTTGAGTCTTGAAACCCTCCCATACCGTCAAGTCATGTGTCTAGTCTAACCATGTCAAATTTTGATGCATACAGGCACATATTGAAGAAATTTCAACGTTGGCCCCATTCACTAGTGATCATTATCCAGGGTCAATGCATGACATTTTTGGTGGTTGAATTGGAAGTTCCATGAGATTTAAATAGAGTTCCAACAAAGATTCTACGGATGGAAACAACGACATTTGACAAATATGAGACACCCAATTATGAACGTTGTTGCAAACATGGACGATCTCAAAGATTATGTGGGTGGGACAACACACATATTCCCTTAGTCTTGAAACCCTCTGATACCATCAAGACATGTGTTTAGTCTAACCATGTCAAATTTTGACGCATACATGTGCAGTTTGAAGAAATTTCAACGTTGGCCCCATTCACTGCTCACTATGAGGGGTCAGTGGAAGAAATTTCACTATGCCCATTCACCTTCAAGCCAGGCCCCATTCACTGCTCACTATGAGGGGTCAGTGGAAGAAATTTCACTATGCCCATTCACCTTCAAGCCAGGCCCCATTCACTATGCTCACTATGAGACATCCATTATATTGAACTTTGATGCAAACATAGATGATCTCAAATATTATGCAGGGACATCAAACATCCTTAAGTATCGAAACCCCCCCATACCTTCAAGGCAACTATCTAGTTTAACCATGTCAAATTTCGATGCATATGAGCACAGATTGAAAACATTTCAACGTTGGCCCCATTCATTGCTCACTGTGTGGGGTCAGTGGAAAAAAATTGTGATGGGTGTATTTGAAGTTCCATGACAAATTTCAATATAGTTCTAACAACGATTCTATAGAAGGGAATGACGAATGATGACAATGAGAGGTGCGACATGATGAACATTGATGAAAATGTGGACTATCTCAAAGATTATGTGGGGATGTCATAAATTATTGAGTATTGAAACCCTTCCATACTATCAAGCCATGTGTCTAGTCTAACCATGTCTAATTTTGATGCATACATGCACAGTTTGAAGAAATTTCAACGTTGTCCCCACTCACTGCTCACTATGCGGGGTTGGTGCAAGATGACATTTGTGGTGGGTGAATGACATCAGTAATAAAAATGATGAGCTTATGACATCGTCCTCTTAATAATATGTGAGTGAATATGATGAGCTGATGACATCGTTCTCACCAACATATGTCCACTTGGTTGCAATGACACATCTTTGATATCCTCCAACATTAAAGAAATCCCCACATCAACATGGAGTTTAAACATTTTCAATAAGTGTGAGTCATTCATGCAGTTTCCTACCTCATGGAAATTCTCTTGTGATCATTCTCACCATTATTCACATAACCCCCACACTATATTCCCCTTAGTTACTCAATAATCCAAATTTAGAAATGATCAACACTAATGAAACAATGATGGAATAGAAAACCTTGGAAGAGAGATAGATGGTTGTAGATAAGCATAGAAGCAAGGAAAATTAGAAAACATTTAACCCCATGCCCATGAAATAGTTTCTTATTAATTATTTAAGAGCTAAGGCAGTACTCCACTAGGTTTCCCATAAAACAATCAATGGATTGGACTATTTATGCCTACATGAGGGCACTGAAAAGGAAGGCGATGCTTGAGGGATTCTTGAGTAGAGAAAGGAAACATTTTCCCTTGTGTTGTGTATGGAATGGAAGATATATTTTCCCTTATACTCAAAGATCACTCACAGACCCACTCAACTACACTTGTTTTCATTTGTTCTCAATGTTCTTATTAATTCTTATAACTGAGATCACTATTATTATGAGTATTTGAATTCATGTTGTATTTATTTAAGTTATTCTTCTTTTCTACTATTGTTTAATAAGAAAATATTCCCTTTGAAAGTCTTCTCTTTGAAAATTGGCTTTCCTTAGTTTCAAGCATTTATGGTAGTCCTCCAGATGAGAAGAAACCTCAGGATGATCCTTTGTAGTAGGAGGCTCCACCACTTGGCATGATACCACGACCTCCTATGACTCAAGTATCCCATTTGCAGCTTTCAAATGGCTCTCATGGGATGTTTACATGTACTAGGCAACAAGACCAACAACAAAGTAAATATTAGAATGGGTGCGAGTCAAATACCAAAAGGCTACCAAATAATCGACATTACAAAGTAGCATCCACCTCACTCACACAAAATATATTAGTACACCAATGTTTATGTTGTTAAAACCCTGAAAGAGGGAAACAATTCATGGTCCCATCAACATGGCAACGCGAACCAACATTTTAATGCAAAATGAAAATAGATTTCATGGACATATTTCAACAATTGATTGTTTGCAAATGACCCTCCATGCTATTTAAATAAAGACAATGGACCAATCAAGTGTCGAGTCATGGATAAAGTGTTATTGATATTGAGGAGAAGAAGAACTGTCATATCAATTTATGTCTAGAACAAAATCATGACTATCAGAATAGTTAGTTACAAAATAACACTAAAGAAACACACTTTACCTAAGAATGTATTAGACCAAGTTGATCATAACCAACTCTCAAGTGTCTAAATATCCTAATACAAGAACTCATTTTCATGGATTTAGAATTTATATTTTAGACTCCATCTTATTATAATGCTTTTAGACTTCAGAAAATGACATGAAATTGACAACACAAATAGTGCATTTCCTAACATCAAAGACTATTTAACTATATTGACATTTGCATTTCAATTTTTTTTTATTCGTATCAATGCTTAATGCATCCAATTTTAACATGGATCTATGCCAATGGATAATATTAAAAATTATTTAAATGTGATAATATAATAGAAATATACATCAATAAAGAGATATATGTTGACTCGAGATCAAAGTATTGACATTAACTATATTTTTTTAATTTCTTTATGATGTTATACATATATACACAAACACAATGTTGATCATTGCCCCACCCCCTTTCTATGGAATGTGTCTCTCAACACAATGGTGAATCAAGCTTTTGAAGTCCCAAGTCATGGTGAGAATCTTAGATCCTAATGAACATCAAGATATGCTTGAGCCCTCATCATCCCGATGCAAAAGAAGGAAGAGAATGATATTTTATAATTGTAGAAGTTGTTCCAATATTCCACAAGATAGCCATATTCAATTGTTGTTATTCATGTTATTATTCACATGTACATATGTCACACAAAGGAGGTAGGGGAAGCTTAAGCCAACAATCATAATCACCCTGCAACCAAACAACTATTATGTTAGTAGGGGGGAACTACCTCTTTTCATGCACCTTCTGACATAAGGATCATGCTATATTGAGGCTTATATGATGTCGTGGACCAGTCCTCACAACCAATGTGTGATAGGAGGAAATGTAATTTTATAACTACATAAACTATTCCAAAAAGTGACAAGATATATGTATCTAATTCTATGATTCATGTAATTATTATTCTTATTGTTAGTCACATAAGACACTTACATAGTTCACATAAAAAGGAGGAATAAAGTCAAGAAAACAAACATAATTATCCTAGAATCAATCAGCCATAATGTAGTAGGCCACAACTACCTTTATAAACACCTCCAACTAAAATTTAAAAAAAAAAATCATTAAAAAATGTACTTGCCATGAAAAGACAAATCCTCTTATTCTACCACTTTGCAAAATTTTGAAGTTCAAGCCCCAAGATGACAACATATTGATGATAATGACCACTTTAATTGTATTAATCATTAGGAGTCTTCCACAGTGTTAACATGAAAAAGACAAAAATCCTTAAAGGGTTCATATGAAAAGATTGTGAAAAAAAAATATAAATAACATCGAATTAAATCAAACAACATAGTTGGTTAGTTTGGTTAGAATTTCAAAGCTCTCCATTGTTCATGGGAAAAAGGCATGCTTCTTATATTTTATTTTAATTTTCGCTCCCACTCCAACTAGGATACTCTCAAGGTTTCCATAGGGTCATGTGTGCTCCTTTCTCTATTATTTTTGTTTCATGGCTTCTATGCAAAGAAGCATCAAGTTCTGTTTCATGGTTTCTATGTAGAGAAGAAACAACAACACACATCTCAGGCGGGTTTAGGGTCATGTGCACTCCTTTATCTATTGTTTATGTTTCATGGTTTCTATGAAAAGAAGCAACAACAACATAGATCTTAGGTGGGTTCAATGGAATATGCATGGAAAATATTGATCTAGTCGATTGTTGTTAAACACTGGGGGGATCTGAACCACACATCCTTCGATAGATAATCTGCCAAGGTATTGAATTGATGATGGACATGAAAACATTGGATCCAAGAGAATTGATTTTTTAGCTCCAAAATTTGTTGCTTCCAGGTTAGGAGAGAGAGACCATGAAGCTCACATATTCCCTCAAACCAATCAAGAATAATATTTGAATCCCCAACCACCATAATATTAGTGATGTGAAGAAGCCTTAATACTATACCAATACCGCATTCACCTCTTGCAGCAACACCATTGAAAATCCAATCCGCCTCTGATCAAAATATATAAGATTAAGAAGAAAATCATATGAAGAATTTGTATAGTCACTTGGAAGATCTTTAATAGCAAACACAATTCTGAGACATAGAGCATGTTCATTCCTAGAGCAATATTTGAATAAGAAAATTGAAAGAACGCTCCTGTAACTAGGAAAGATTAAATTTAAAGGGGTAACGAGACCTTTCCTTTTGATTATTATTTTCATTGTGTGCCCCCTGGGAATTGAAAACTTTCTTGTGCACATACAATGCAAAACTATTCTTACTCACATACTAATTGTAGAAATAAGTTCAATATATTACATATAATTTTCCCAGAATAGTATTATTCATATACATGCTACATGCATACAACCCATAACTATTCTTAGTCACAGTCGCACATGACATAAAATGAAAAACCTAAACCAACTAAAAGGTGAAATGCTAAAAAGAAGTTTCCAAAAAATAGGAAAAAGCTCATTATTCACACTACTCTTATAAAACAAAATCACAATTTTATTTATAAAAGAAAAAACATATTTTTGTATGGCATTCCTACTTCCTATACAATTTCACAAAGTAACAATTTAATTGACATCTACATCATCAGAAAAAAAATACAAAAGATGATATTGACTTAGCACTAAAAGTCATTGAACACACTTAGCCCAAGCCCAAACTTCTAATTGTTTTAATAATGGAACATATTTATTATTTTGTTTATAGACAAACCATTAATTGTTTTAGTATCAGAACATATTGCACATATTGCAGAGGCATGAAAAATCAAAGTTTACATTTCCCTGCAAACATAGCACTAAAACAGAAGCTACTCGAACAGTAGGGTATGTAACAATGGGTATGAACAATCATTCGCGTTCCAAACAGGAAAAAAAATGTTTCAAGAGGTATGCATTCAATATTTTCCACAGTCCCAATGTTTTCTTCTCTAAAAATATTCACTCTGCAGTTTTCAGGGTCTGCATTCAGGGTTTCAATGCCTTTTAAAGATGAAATATGAATAATGTGAAGAAAATAGAGTGCGATTATTTTTTTCATTTGTTAATTTTTGCAATCTGTTGTTTTATATGTCCAGGGGTGAAGATGAGTATTTATCGAGGAACATAGTTGAAATTGACATGAACAACTTCATGACCTATGACCACATAAAATCTAGGCCAGGGTCACGACTCAACCTTGTAATTGGTACGAACAGAACATGGAAATGATCTCTAGTATGTGTGATTGCAATAGGCCTGACCAGAGAACCCCAGGTTGATATTCCTCCATTTTGTATATATCATGTGTTAGGGTTTTCTATTAAGAATTCAAGTGAACCCTGGAGAATGAATACGGTGTCTGTATGAATACAAATGTTTGTTTTTGTTGTAGTTACTGGGTAGAGCATCGAATATTGGCGACTATGTCAAATGAGGAGAAGAGTCAGAATGGATAAAGATATCCGTGCGTGGAAATTTTGTAGGAGAGACCATTATTATTACACAGAAAATTGACGGACAGAATAGGTTTGAATGACATATTAATGGTATGGGCGAGAAGCTTATGTTAGTTTGATTTATGGTAATCTTTCTTGGAGTTGATTTGTTCTTGTTAATGCATTATTCTATTTTGCAATTTTCATGGAGTTGTTCATTTAAAAATCCATGTTGGAGATGGATTGAAGCAAATTAACATGATTTGGACTGGGCAAAAACTTGGCGAGTCTAAAATGGGGAGTCAACTTGGTGCAAAATTTGGTCTTAAGTCAACTTATTTGAAAAATCACGGAACGTAACTCAACAAAATTCAGGAACTTAAAGGAAACTTTTGAATGCTTCCTTTCACCATTAGCACTTCCCAATCAACACCGAGGTGCAATGTCGATAACACTAAGGGATAAGAACTTTGTTTATCACCTACACCAATCGGGCCTATGTGAAACCATCCCTTACTTCCCCCCTTGGACTAGCTAAATATGTCATATGTTTGGGGAATTGAAACCTGGTGGGGGGTATATTGGGCCTTTGTGCATCCATCCCCTACCGCCCCCATTGGACTAGATAAATATGTCACAAGTTTGGGAAATTGAAACTTGGTGGGGGGTATATCACCACCTCTGCTTGACCAACCAATTATGTCCTCATTGAAAATTTGGGAACTTAAAATCCCTTATTAAAAAATCACAAAACATAAACTCAAAATAATTTGGGAAATTCCTTTCACTATTATCATTTCCCAATCAACACCGAAGTGGAATGTCAACAACAAAAGGGACTAGGAACTTTTCCCATTGCATACACCAAGCTAATAGGTGGCCATGTTTCATCCCTTTCAGAGAAGCTAAACACATCACACTTTTGGGGAATTCAACCCTGGTAGAGGGGGTATATCACCACCCCCGCTTAACCAATCAGTCAAGCCCCTTGTGACAAATCTTAGAAATTAAATGGAATAGTAACTTGATAAGTTTAGCGATAACATTGAAAAACATGACAAATTCAGAAATAACTCACTAGTTTGACCAAAAAGGGYTAAGTTTGACCTAAATTGCAACACAAACTTGCTAAGTTATTGTCATACTCAGTGAGTCTTGTTATAGATTAGAAGTTTTCATGAGTAAAATTTTGTATGCTACAACTTTTTCCAAATGAATCAAGTACTAGGTTTCAAGAAATAAGTTGTTGTATCTAAAAAAAATTTGSATAATTTTAATGAGTAAATTTCAAAATGTCTCAAATTTCAATGACTAATTTTCAAAAATATTGGGTTCTCCCTACTTGATTTAGTGCCAGCTAATCAACAGTAAGGTGAAAAACAATTGGCATGAGGGGTAGCAACTTTATGCATCACTATTTCTGGCCCACTTACACTACCAAGACGATCCCCTTCTTTCATAGGACTAAACATACCACAATCTTTGGGGGAATTGACCCCTAGCAGGAGGGTTATCACCACCCTCTCTTGACCACCAGTCAAGATCCTAGTGGCAATAAATTTACAATTTGATAGAATTAGAATGGACACTACAAAATAACTTTATATGTTAGTTTTAAATAAAATCAATGCTATTTTTTCCACACAAGAAAGATACATACAAAGAGACTCTAGTCAAGGACAACCAATGCTCCAAACGAAGAGGCCTATTATGGTTGTCTCAAAAAATATCTTTATTCTCCTAATCTTTACTCCTCCTAAGTTTCATGGAAACATGTAAACATGTACAATATTATGAAACGAGAAAGCCTATAAATGTGAACTCCCCAAAATGGGTAGGTGAGGGAAACATGGTATATAAAATATAAAAAAAAAACCTAGACATATATATATATTTTAAATAACACATTATCTTGCAAGAAAATAAGAAAGCTACACATAAATGACATTTTAGAAGGAGACCCATGTCTATATCAACTCTCATACATGATTACATGATGAAAAATCCCATATCTTGGTGGTCTTGACTAATTCCAATCTCATACCATCATACATGATATAATCCAGTGGAAACACTACAATCTTGCCCTCCCTGAAATCCTGAAAATTGTCAAGTCTGTTGAACTTTGAATGGGATATGAAATTCTATTTTCTCCATATGAATTTCAATGAGGTTAGAAGAACTCTCAAACATCCTGAAACAATTGATGGTAATGTTAGAGAAAGGATAATGTCAACGTTTACTTTAAGAATTTATTATTATGGTAATGTTAGATAAATGAGAATGTCAAGTTGAGAATGCCATATTTTAGTTTAACAATTTAATATTACCATTAATTACCAAGGTGACAAACTCCTCAAAGCATACTCTCCTTTATTTTTTTGTCTTAAAGGTTCATTGGCATGGACAAGGAAATATTTTTCTGTGTCCAATGCCTCTCTTGGGCACTTAGGTGGGCCCAAAACTTCCAAAAAAGTGGTCAAAACATCACTGAAAATGACTGGAACACTTTGGAAACACTGTCATACATACCATACGATGGTGTTTCCAAGTCGTTTTGTATCTATTTTTGTGTTTCTAGACGTTTCAGGTACTGGGACATGGCCAAACTAGGTGTCTCTTGCAACTTATTCTATCTCTCTTTGAAAGTCTTTTTGACAAATATGTTATGAGGGGATGTACCACAAAGAATGGATTTCCTTCTTCTTAGGTGTTGAGTACATCAAATCATCTTACCTATCTGTTGATATGGCATCTTGTTCGACCAATTCCGAAAAGTTGTTTGGGGAAAGCCTCAAACATCATATAGTGCATGTGAATTCTTATGCATAAACCATTTAGAGGTGAGTTTTTTTTATGGGATCTATTACGAGTACCAAATTGTTTTTAGATGGTTAAACTATTGTAGCCTAAAAAGAGATCCCTTTGAAGTAGATTGAGATCAAACGTGTGAAAAAAGTAGCCCTTTTACATGGGAAAATATGCAGCATGTAATGGAGATGCAGTGCCAGAGAAAAAGACATGCATAAAACCAACTTCCTTTGGTCATATGTTCTTAACGCAAGGTACATTAAATTAAAGAGATGTGTGGAGTGTAGTTGATAATGGAACATTCCTGATGACATAACCATCCTAACATATAGAATCACATATTGTATGATATCCAGAGTCTCTTTATATGTTAACGTAATCTCACATGAATAGGGATCATTTATTATCTTTAGGCAACAAACATGATTTAATAATGACATCTTAGAATAGCTCCAAGCAGAATCACTAACTACTGGCTTAATTACAACATTCTTTTCACAAAAAATTTAGTAGATGATGACTTATTGTTTCCTATTTACATGGTAAACAAATTTTAAGGGAGGCTATAAGAGTAAACCATTTCCTAATTGAGAAAAGTCCATTTGTAGAAGTGTAGTGCATGATGTAGGAATGCAGTGTACGAGATAAAAAAATGCTCTGAGCCACCATCCTCGACATATAAGGAGGCCAATGAAACACTGTTAAAAGGGAAGGTAGCCTATTCCCTGGTGAAAAATAAAGTTCCAATTAAATTTGATTCCCTCAGATACGACCTTACTCAATTGTAACAACCCTAGTTAAATAGTTGCATAGGCTTTATCAATAATAGTTAATTATTTAATTAACTTTCCTAATATATTTTAGTTAAACAATGATTATTTATTAATAATATTAATTAATTAATTAATTAATAATTAATTGTTTATATCTGTTGATTAATTAACTTATTAAAGGTTAGGGTAATGAATTAAGATCTTAATAAATTTTAAATTATTTTTATAAGACTTTACGTATGAAGGGGGGCAATGAAGCATGGGATGGAAGGATAAGGTAATAAAGGAATGGGATAAGGTAATAAAGGGGAGGATAAGGTAATTAATGGAGGATAGGGAATTAGTGAATGGGGGGAGATATGACTGGGAAGAGTCCTATGGGAGAGGATTAAGAAAATTTGGGGGAGGAGGTCTGTATTTATGTTGGATATTTTCTGGTTTTGAGGAGTTTGGTTTTGGGAGATTTGGTGAACTATGGCAGGGGGCACCAGGTTGCTGGGAGTTTTGGGCTCGGGGGCCAGGATTCCTTACGGTATCCCGGAGCTAGCGAGCTGAACAGGTTGCTCCTAGCTGGCTGGGTGGTTAGTCGGTTTGGGCAGGTTTTGTTCAAAGTAGCAAGCTAGGCAAAGCAGCAGAGAGGACAGCCAGATATTGGGATAATAGCATCAGCCAGAGGTATCTATATTCTATTATGTAATTCATTAGATTGATGTTCATAAATTAATTTATGCTGCTTATATGTTGAATGAAAGAAATTACTTATTGTTTCTGTGTAGAAGTAATCTTCTCTGTTAAAATTTATGAGATTTAATAGGCTAATTAAACCTAGGTCTCTACACATGGTATCAGAGCCTTAGTTTGAAATCTAGGCCTGAGGGCCAAGTTCCAAGTTCCAACTCCAGCTCCACCTAACCTGCAAGCCAAGCACACAAATTTTTTTTAACACAGATATAAATATAAATAAAATATACATACTGGAAATTTTTAACACAGATATAGACATAAATATAAAATAATGAGCATAAATAACCCATAAAATCCTGAAACAACTCTAAAAAAAAAAATCAGTAGCAGTAAGGAGCCATGCAAATAGACCTACAACCACTTAACAAAGATAATTAGATTATTTTACAGCATAATCTCACCATAATAAGCTCTCTTAAGCTACAACGACTTCACTTAATTTGATAAAAGGGTTTAAAGTTTAACTATAGACCTTGTGTGAGGCCTTCAACTTCAACTATTTTCCCTAACCAATTTGAGGACATAAGGTACACTCCAGCCATTAGACTCATTGATTTTCCATGTATAAAAGTTCAACTTCACTAAATTTCAGAACAAATCAATATTCCACGGATGAAAATTTAACTTAAAGGAAAATACTATATATTAAATTTTACTTGGAGAACAAGCCCAACAACAATTCTATTCTACTTGATCAAATCGATTTGTTCCTTAATCATTTAGTCTGCGAGTGTTTTTCCAAGTAGCGATCTCTTGAGAGCACGTTGACAGCCGGTGGTCGGTAACTACAGAACCCTCTTCATTCATTCAACTGCAAAGGTCTTAGGGTTGAACCCCTTTCCTCAAAGAATAAAGGAAGTTTAAGAGTTTGATTTTAAAAGATGCGGTCAAAAGATTCRGAGGTTAAGATAAGTCTGAAATAATGAAATTAGAAAAATTGGAAGACTTTTGGGMAACTCAAGMAAAATTAATACTGAGKATGTGTAAATGTTTGAATTTTAATGGTAACAAGCACATATTTAGGAGTATTAAGGTAGGATCTTAGGGGTGAAATTGTGATAGATGTGATCCTGAAGAATTTTTGCAATAAATTTTAAAATTCTTTAAAATTGTCAGGTTTAATTCACAAGCTAAGATTTTAAGTTTAAAGGGTGCAACAAAGATTTAGTTGGATGTCTAGATATGATGAATGGCAACATGAAGGTTTTCTTTTCTAGAAACTAACACTTATGAACTGTAATGCTTTTGTGTATGGGTTATGGTTCGAATCTTGTAAGTAGCAAAACTTTTATTAGATCAAACTAATTTATTAAGAATGAAACTATGATGAAAGAAACTCTCATGTATTTTTTTTATTGTTTGCTATATGTTATTATATACACAGACATCAAAAACTTCTATCCAAGATTCGTAAAAGCTTTATTATAAAGATATATTCCATCAAAATAAAATCAGAAAAACAAAATTATGATGAACAAGATTTGAATGATAAAATCATGATTAAGATGGGTCAAACATTCATAAAAAAAAACCTTGCTAAATTTACAGACCAAAATCTCTGAAAATTGACGGAAATAGAGAGAAAGAATATGTCGAAAGGTAGCTCGAGATTGAAGGATTGTAATGACCATCGACTGAGCTCTTTCCTTCCTCCTGCTCTTCTCTAAAGAAATGAAATGAAATGAAATGCAAACGCATCCACACGCTAGCACCAAGCACCAACTGGGCAGCCTTAGGCTCAAGCCAAGCACCTACCACAACACAACACTGGTCAGTCAAAAAAACAAAAACAACACAAGATCAAATAGCAACAACACACAATCCATCACACAAAGCACCTAGGATGAGATCAAGCACCATGAGGAGTAGGAGGAGGAGCCCACAGGGGCATAGGGTACTCTACACGTCAGCGACCAACGCCAAAAAAATATCCCACAGAATCATGGCGCCGCCTGCAGGAGGCGGGAAGGCCGTCGCAACTAGGGGCAGGCAACCCCAACAACAATAGAAAGAGGGGTCAAGGAAGATGTTGTTTTGGGTTTTAAGAATGGTCGCCTTCTGGTACTTCGCCTTGCAGATGTTCTCTTTGAAACATCCCGTCGATTCGACGCTTCAGATGTCATATCTGTTTTCTAAGGGCGAAAACATTCATATGTGGCTCTATCTCTCCAAGAATGAGAACTTCTATGATTTTAGCAATGAAGCAGCTATTGTCTGGTAAGAGACCAATGTACCTTTTTTTAGTCTAGGGCCAAAAAGTGTTCGAAAACATAAAATAGTTACCATCCGTCAGAGGCTGTAAAGAATAATGGAAGTGTCTATGCTTATGTCTTCTTTGCTCATTCCGGATACGCTCTAGATCCTAGTGATCCTAAGTATGATCCATCTGCTAGTTTTAGGAAAACCTACTCTATTGTTACATATATTCCAAAGCCAGAGGTAGATAAGTGTAGAGCTTGCTGAAAGGTGGTGTAGTTGGAGACCAGGATGGATCAAAAAATGAGGAAAAAATAGATGAATTGAATGATGATAGCTCACCAGATTGGGTCTCATTATGGAAACCAAATACCCAGACCACGAGGAGGAGAAGCCATGAGAGAAAGCCATGGCGACCGACCGGGTAACCAGAGACCTCGCAAGAAGAAACGATGAGGAAAAGAGGAATTAGGGTTATGGTGATAGGGGTTAGGGTTTAGATAAGGAGGGTGCTAGGGGAAGGAGGGTGGACACGTGGAATCCACATGTGCCTGCACCTTTTTTTTATTATTATTTATTATTTTGATTTGATTTGATTTGATTTTTATATTATTTAAAATTTTCATATATATATATATATATATATATATATTTTATTTATTATTTTATTTATTGTTTGTACATTTAAATTATTTAGTATAAAGTATAATTAATTAACTTTAATTTAGATAATTTATTTTTAATAATTATAAAAAATAATAATAATAAAAAGAAATAAAATTAATTAGAGTGTTTAGATTTAGTTTTTAAAAAAAATATGTTGTAAAAACAAAAAAAGGGGAATATAGTAATAATAATATCAAAAATATATTTATATATATAAATAAATACAGTATAAAGAAAAAAAAAAAAATTGAAATGTTTTGGGGTCCATGGGTTTTGAACCCACGACCACCCACCGCCCAAGCCTTAAGAAACAACCAAACACCAACACGCCAAGGAAATCCCACGATTCAAGCATCGAAGGATAGCCTTAGACTCATTTCATCAACATTAGGTTGGAAGTCACCTTAATTAGTTGTAAACGCAAAGTATAAGGACTTAGAACAAGATAAGCGGGAGGGGGCTTCATGCATGTTAGGAGGGTAAGTTAGAGGAATTATCGAGTGGGGTACAGTGCTAGCATAGCTACTAGGTGAAGGAGTCAATAGTTTTCTTAGGTGAAGAAATCAAGCTTAGATACTTTAGCCCTAACCTAGCCACCTCCCCTAAAGACAGTAACGTCTGTTTACAGACAAGTAAAGAAAAACTTATGCCTAACCTTGTTTTCTAGTTTAAGTTGCGCAAATTTGAAACGTCTTTGAACTCACTCTGACAACTTTGGTTGATGCAGGTTAAATCATAAAGTATGGTTAGAAATTGAGGGAATCGAGGCAAAGGAGCATCGTCGCAGGCACCGCCAACACCGCCAGTTCCACCACCACCATCGCATGAACTAGCTCTCATACTATGCTCTTTGGAGGCCATAAATGAGACTTTAAAGGGGCAACAACCTGTAGGGATCGAAGTGGAACCCCCACCATATGGAACGAGTAATCTAGAAGCATCAAGAGATTCAGGGGGAGGACCTCCACCCGAAGACATCACTAGAGAATTACAGAAGATCAAACTTCCAGAGTTTGCCAGGGGTCACACCAGTGAACGCGCAGAAGCATTATTGGAAGGCATGACAAGGTGTTTTTCCTTAAGGGACTATGCATCCACCTCAAAGGCGAGGATAGCGATTTTTTAGTTGAGAGATAGTGCCTTGAACTAGTGGGGCAACCTGGAAAGACAACTACGTCTTACCCCAGACACCGTATCTTGGGAACTTTTCGAAGAGAGGTTCTGAAGGAAATATCTGCCAGCTTACTATGAGGAACAACAGGTAGGATCATTTCATGCCTTAGTACATGGAAATAGGACCGTAGAGGAATATTATATTAGGTTTATGGAATTGGTCATGTATGTTTCATATATGGATAATGACCAACGATGGGTAGAATGCTTTGTCTATGGGTTGAACCCTTAGATAAGGGATATGGTGTAGATGTGGAAACCGTCTTTAGTAGTGGAAGCTGTGGAAAACGTGCGTTATGCAGAGGAACACATGAACCTAATTGGAGGTATGAGATCGACCTTCCCGCATCATCTTGGATTCGTAGGGAAGGCCCCCTAGGACATTTCCCAGGGTAGGGGGCTCAAGGCCACCTCCATAGGGTAACATAGTCGGACCAAGGACAGTGGCTACAAGGATTTCAATGGCAGCAAGTGTAGCATATCGTTCATCACCAATGACAAAGGTAGGTCCACGACCATCTCAGGGAACAACTAGCAGGGGCAGGGGTTCCAGGGGAAGGAACTCATTTCAGAGACAGTCACAGAATAGTGTGCAGGTTCAATATCGTGTTAGTTGTTGGGGATGTGGAGAACCCCATTACTAGTGTGACTGCCCATAGTTACAATCAGGATTTGTGCATAGAGAAGGAAAGGCCTCGATGGGAAGAGAAAGTAGCAGCCACCAGATTTAAAAAACGGTTAATAATCGCCAAGCCGAGCATCAATCCATGGTGGTGGTGTCACGAGGTACGCTAAATCATTTCAATGTAAAGATTTTATTTGATTTTGGTGTGACAGATAGTTTCATTTTCGTACTCAGTTTGGACATTACAAAATTTTCATAGTACCTTTCGGATTGACCAATGTGGCAATAGTATTCATGAGCCCCTTGAATGACGTATTCTGGAAGTACTTAGACCATTTTGTACAAGTCTTTCTAGATGACATCCTCATATACTCCATGAACGAAATAGAACATGAGGAACACTTGCAAGTGGTGTTGTCCTACCTTAGGAAGAACAAATTGTATGGGAAGTTGTCGAAGTGTTCCTTCCTCCAGAAAGAAATTCACTATTTAGGTCATATCATTTTCGGTGAACGAATTTATGTGGGCCCAGAAAAGGTAAAGGCCATTATGGAGTGGCCAGTGCCGAAAAATGCCCATGAGGTGAGAAGCTTCATGGGGATAGTAGGTTATTATTAGAGATTTGTGGAAGGATTCTCAAAAATATCGAAACCCATCACCACTTTGCAGCACAAGGGAGTTAGGTATGAATGGAAGGAAGAATGTGATAGTGCATTCCTTGATCTTAAGAGGTTACTAACTAGTGCACCAATTCTATGAGTGCCAGATATGGAGAAAGACTTCACAGTCTACACAGATGCCTCGAAGCAAGGGTTGGGGGCCGTTCTAATGCAGGATGGAGGAGTGATAGCTTATGCATCAAGGAAGTTGAAGAAACACGAAGAGCTTTACGCTACTCATGATTTAGAGTTGGCAGCTATAATGCTAGCTCTAAAACTTTGGAGGCACTATCTTGTGGGGAGAAACTTTGAGCTCAAAATGAACCATCAAAGTTTAAAACATCTCTTCACTCAAAGGGATTTGAATGCTAGGCAAAGGCGAGGGAGTGAGTTTATGAGTGAGTACAATTTTGGTATTTCGTACATCAAGGGGAAGGAAAATGTGGTCGTAGATGCCTTGAGTAGGAAACCATGTGTCTTCACATTGGTACCCTTAAAAGTCAATCTGAAAGAACATGTGTTGACACAACTCCAAGGAGACAGTTGGTATTTAAAGGTTACTTCAAACCTCCAGAGTGGGAGGCAGTTAGATCCAACGTATGAAGGATATAGTCTAGAAGCAGATAGACTGTTAAGATATCGAGGAAGGATGTACATCCCTGAAGATGGGGATATTCGAAACATCACATTGAAGGAAGCCCATAGAGCACTTTATTGTGCACATCCGGGTGTGAAGAAGATGTACGCAGACATGAGGAAACTTTTCTTCTGGGTAGGCATAAAGCACGATGTAGTCCATTTTGTCGCCAAGTGCCTAGAGTGTCAACAAGTGAAAGCCGACCACCATCACTCAGTAGACATCCTACAACCAAATGATGTTCCTATGTCCAAGTGGGAAGTCATCTCTATGTATTTTGTTGTGGGGTTGCCGCTCACATCTCATAGACACAATGCCATTCTTGTGATAGTTGATAAGTTAACCAAGAGTGCTCATTTTATTCCGGCTAGAGACACTTATGATGTCACTAATGTGGTACATGTGTTTGTAAGCGAGGTTATCCGTTTGCACAGTATACCTAAAAAGATCATTTTAGATAGGGACTCCAGATTCACTTCTACATTTTGGACAAGTTTGCAGTTAGCATTGGGGACTCAGTTGAACTTAAGCACAACTTATCATCCTGAAATAGATGGAAAAACTGAGAGAGTAAATCAAGTCATGGAAGACATTCTTAGGATGTATGTCATGGATAATCAAACTCATTGGGAGAAGTACCTACCTTTGGTAGAGTTTCCCTACAATAATAGTTTTCATTGCTCCATCAGAATGCCACCCTACGAAGCCATGTATGGAAGGCCATGCAGAACATCGTTGAGTTGGGATAGATTAGAAGACCATGTAACAGTTGGGCCAGAATTGATTCAAGAGATGGAGGAAGAGGTGATTTAAATTAGGCAGAGACTAAAGGAAGCATAGGATAGGAAGAAAAGTTATGTAGATGCACACAGGATCAAGCGAAGTTATGAAGTGGGAGACCACGTTTTCATTTGTATCAAGCCTAATAAGAGTACCATACAGTTCGGGAAGAGGACAAAGTTGTCACCTCGATTTATAGGACCAGTCAGAATCCAAGAGAAAATTGAACCCATTGCCTATTGTCTCATACTGCCACCCCACTTGCATAAAACTCATAATGTTTTTCATGTATTTGTTTTACATCATTATGTTGCTGACGAATCACATAAACTAAATTGGAAGGAATTGCAGGTATCGGACGTGGGAACTCTCACGGTAGAACCATTACTCATATTGGAACGTAGAGTTCGACAGCTCCAGAACCATTTCGTAGACCAAGTTAAGGTCCAATGGGACAAGTATAGTCCGAGATATGCTACTTGGGAAGACACCGAGACATTACGATGAGACTATCCCTCGCTTTTTTGACCACCTCGAGAATATGTTTCTCGAAGGCTGGGTGTTTGTAACACCACCCTTTGACTTAGACAACCAGGATTACCTGAGGCCTACATACTTTTATTTTCTATTCACAGTGAAACTATTAAATGACACACTTAAACTTTTAAGACGTATGACCCTTTATGAATGTTTAAATATATTGGGATAATGATGGATATGATACAATATATTGTGAGAATGTAAATTTTATGAATGTTTAAATGTTATTGATGATCATGGATATGATGCGATCTACTATGTGAATGTAAATTTTATGAATGTTTAAATGTTATTGATGATGATGTATACGATGCGATATATTGTGTGAATGAGAATCCTATGAAGGTTTAAATGCCATTAGAATGATGTTGGATATGATGCAATCTATTTTGTAAATGATAATTTTATGAATGGGTGTCAAAATTGAATTATGGCATATTATGAGATCTATTTCTAACTTGAAAACTTTGATGTTAAGTTGTTGGTACATGGATACCAAATTGAAATGATGATTGTATGCAATTCAATGATGATAATGCATAGAAATGTATGAGTTTGTGTTACAGACTAATCTGCAGGTCATGGGCTATGAAATAGCCAAGGGAGAATAATGATGAAAGTGAATGACATGACCACTGGCTGAGAAACAATATGGTATGAATCCTTGTATGTGAAATTATATTGGTTTGGATGCATTGCTATGATATGTGGAGTAGTGCAGAATTTTAGGTGATGAGACTACCCAAAATCGAATAAACGATGACAAAACTCCTAGCAACATGATGCCACTGTATATTCCATTATAGGGTGTGGACCCTAGTTATGATTAGGAGGGGTGGAGGCATTTCCTACCGTGTGAAATGATGACTGTTAGTTTCCTGCTGGGGAAGCTTGGTCGAGATAGTGAAACTTCCTCTTACAGGTTCTATTTGGATTTAGGTCAATATAGTTGATGCTCCAAGATAGTCCAACAGAGGAAGGATAGGAATGAATATGGAAGTAAATTAGAGAGGAAGGATGAGTAGAAATAGTTGAGAGAGTATGGAGATTTGTCTTATGGTGTAAATTATTGCTTTTCCCTTCTGAAAAGAAAATGTGTATATATGAATATTCATAATTATGTAACTAAACCACAGTTGTCTAAATAAAATTGTTGAACTAGATAATTGTAATTAAAGGATTTCACAAACATTTGATTGGTTTATTGTCTTTTATAAAAGAGTATTCTAGTTGATTGGATAGGATGCATACATAAATTAATATAAGGGTGATAGTTATTGATTATTAGTACATGTACGAGAGTTGTATGTACTAGCTACACATGCATTTCTTGTACATGTACACTAGTATGAATGATTTTCTTGGCTTACTTACTAATAATGATGGTTATTTGTTATGAATGTGTGAACCATGTTTCTTTTTCCTTGTATCATAAAATACCTTAACTTCAGGACAAAGTTTCCTGAAGGGTGGGTGTATGTAACAACCCTAGTTAAATAGTTGCATAGGGTTTATCAAGAATAGTTAATTATTTAATTAACTGTCCTAATATATTTTAGTTAAACAATGATTATTTATTAATAATATTAATTAATTAATTAATTATTAATTAATTGTTTATATATGTTGATTAATTAATTAACTTATTAAAGGTTAGGGTAATGAATTAAGAGCTTAATAAATTTTAAATTATTTTTATAAGACTTTACGTCTGCAGCGGGGGAGTGAAGCATGGGATGGAAGGATAAGGTAATAAAGGAATGGGATAAGGTAATAAAGGGGAGGATAAGGTAATTAATGGAGGATAGGGAGTCGATGAATGGGGGGAGATATGACTGGGAAGAGTCCTACAGAAGAGGATTATGAAAATTTGGGGGAGGAGCATTATTGGGGAGGAGGTCTGTAATTCTATTGGATATTTTCTGGTTTTGAGGAGTTTGGTTTTGGGAGATTGGGTGAACTGTGGAAGGGGGCACCAGGTTGCTGGGAGTTTTAGGCTCGGGGGCCAGAATTTCTTATAGTATCCTGGAGCTAGGGAGCCAGACAGGCTACTCCTAGATGGCTGGGTGGTTAGTCGATTTGGGCAGGGTTTGGTCAAAGCAGCAAGCCGAGCAAAGCAACAGAGAGGACAGTCGGATATTGGGATAATAACATCAGCCAGAGGTATCTGTATTCTGTTATGTAATTCATTAGATTGTTGTTCATAAATTAATTTATGCTTCTTAAATGTTGAATGAAAGAAATTACTTATTGCTTATGTGTAGAAGTAATCTTATCTGTTAAAATTTATGATATTTAATAGGCTAATTAAACTTATGTCTCTACATCAATATATTAATCTCTTTTCCTCTACTTTTATCTATTTTACTATACTTGAATTCATATTTATTTAAAAGAACGTGGACTATATGTTCTTCTACAGTAAGAGTCAAGTTTCCATACACATACAATTTTATAATTTCATATTCAAATACAACCACTCTCCAATCTATAGCATCACCCCCAAAAATAAAGAATAATGAATCCCACTCTAATGTGGAGAATTTTCTTGATTGGGTGAATAATTCCACCCAACCTCCTAATACTTCAAGGAACAATAGCATAAGATATTTGTAGTTGAGTTCAAAACTTGTACAGAATTCTAGTGCATGAAGAAATCAAGATAATTACCATCTAATGATTATTCAACGTTGAAATGAATTTATGGATCACTAAAGAATAGTCACTTATTGTACCTATGGACTATATTTCTCCCTTTTTCTAATTTGAATCAACATCCTTGACAGAACTTTTGGACATCATGTTATGCAGCATGTCTTTCAATATGGTATCAATCCAAGCATTCCTCTCAATTCTCAAGTAATGTTTGGTAGCCCATAGGTTGTTCATCATTTTTTAACTGTATGGTCATTGATTCTATGGATGGAATTCATGGAAACAATCATCCAAGATCCTTCCCTATAACAATAGGTAAAATAAATTTATCACCAATCCCATATTTTGCTCGATGGAATGCTTCTTTCATTTCTTCCACGGTAACAACTTCTTTTCCTCCAAAAGAATCAACAAGATTTTATTGGTTAGATGTTGCATTGATAGCTTAAACCGGGGATACAAATGAAGTAATAAGAAAGATTAATATCATGTAAAAAAACAATTTTATTGCTAAAAATTGGCTAAGTTTCGAAGAAAATTGCAAATAGAGTATACCAAATTTAGATTTTGAGGCAAACCAGAATATGTAAGAAATCTAATTCGATAGAAGAGAGACATACTACACTGAAAAGCTTCAAAGTTTGCATAAAAAATACTAGACTATGTAAAGTGTCAACATGCTACAATGTCATCATTCTTAAAAACCCCCTTGTATTGTTGAGAATAGATCATACAACCTAGTAGTATAGGAATTGATGTTTTTATGACATATCATTGTCAATGTACTCAATTCGTAAGATAGTTGCATATCTAGAAGCTCTCTTTAAGAATTTACCCTTAAGATCTTTTGCACCATGTAAGTCATAGACACTGCATCCTCTCCCTGATGGAGGTATAGAATTCCAAATGATAGAGCATATATCGACACCTTTAATATAAAGGTGGATGAAAAGATCCAACTCATGTTGATATCATTGGAATGGAAAACCAGATCTTGAAATCATTGAAAGTTGCCTTGTTACCAAAAATGCATATAAACAACAAGCAGATTTTTCTTTCTTGTATCGATGTTCATATTTGTATGTGTTTTTATGCCATTGTTAGTCAGTGATTTTTAAACATGAAATAGGAGAACATAATAATTTCTTTTAGTATTATAAGTTAAGTTTCAGATCTCAAACTTTTCCCCAATAAAACTGTTCAAACAATTCATTTTTCTCCTCTATGAATTTGCATATGGTGTGATTTCATGCATTGAACATGTTTCTTGTTTTCTCTTCATCATATATCATTAATAAAATCCTATTAAAATGTCCCATTTCCATATTCAACTTCTTAGATATCAGTGGCCTCCTTGATCAGGTGACCTACATGGGAATTGATGTCATTTACGACTATCAAAAGAAGCCAATAGAACTAAGACCTCCTTTCTCTTGGAAACCCATTTTATTGTCATATTTTGAGAACCCATCTCAAGAGTCTCTTTAAATAGAAACTAGTTAAACAATTGTATATGGTTATTTGAGGGCCAAGATTTTGTTTCTCAGTAGTGAGACTCAGTGCTCAAGCATAACTACACACTTATTGGGCACCTCCACATTCTCTATATTGCTCGAGAAGTCCTCACCAGTAGTGTACATACCAATGTATGGTCCTCATTACCTAGTATTGATCCAAAACATATTCTCTTGTGTGAGGAAAAAGATTCAAAACCCATTAGTTTACCTTTGCATGCCCTAAGAAGACGGTGCATTGAGTTCAAATATAACTCTACAATTATTTAGTTCCCAAATTCTCTCCAATGCTTCAGAGTCCACATCATCCATGTACATACAAATGTATAGTCCTATTTACTCGGGGCATGGTCCAAATCATTTTTTCTTGTGAGATGAGGCATAAAAGCCCCACTAGTTCATTTATGTGCGCCTTGAGGAAAATGTGGGCTCTACTCATACTTTGTAGTATTATTCTATAGTTTTGGAGGTAGTCCCTATATTTTTCCAAAGTTTACGATATCTTTTGCTTTACAGGTCCACGGTGATTACTTTTATTCCTACCTTCCTAGGATTATCATTTGAAACCCTGTAAGATATTAACCCCGCACATCATTTTGCATGAGTAACTTCTTCACCTATTCCTCGTACAAACATTTTTCCACACAACAAGGTGGAATTAGTTTACACTCCTCTTTTGGGTAAACTACCTTCAACCTCTTAGAATGCCCGATTAAGCAGATAATCATTTAATGTCCTAATGTTGTGTTGAATGATTTCATAATTTTGAATCATGGACCTCTCTATTTTATTGATGAAATCTATTTCTCACACTTCCTCCACCTCATGTGGAATCAAGGTGAATTCCTCATCACACAAAGAATTTATTTTTTGTCACTTCACAACATCCTGGCATGTGAATATGATAAATGTAAAGGTTCAATATATGTTCTATGGTTATGCTCACTTCTCTTCACTCTTGAGAATTCGGATTCACACTCTTTTTTAATCAAAACAACTTCATAGTTAGTCATAAACTATATATGCCTTTGAAGATACATCATTAGTGTACCATACAAGTTCACTTATGGGCATTCTCCCTAAGGATTTGTTTTTTAAAGACTGGAATATTTAAGAACCTTTTTCGATTCTCTTAAACCAAGATGATGTGTTCAGATTCAACAAAGATTCTAGATTGTTGGACTTCTTGTTTTTATCATTCACCTTTCATTATGGAACTTCTAACTAACCATTTCTTCCACAATTTCTAATTCGTTAGCATTTTTAATGGGTGTATATTTCCATGAATCTCAAATTCTTCTCCTTGGATTGTCGTTGGTTGTACCTCACACTCTCTTGTAAATTCAATAGACAAATAAATAATTTTATGTTAAACTGTGAATACATATAGATTTCACCTTCTGGAAAAAAATGGTCATAATTATCACTGTAATGTAATATCCACTGTGAAAGTTTATTGCCTTAGTGTATAGAGGAGATAATTTTCCATATGAAGGTATTATTTGATAATAATGTTCTCAAAAACCTATCTTTATTTGGTATGGTACACAATCAAAAGTCTTTCATTGACTCATATTCTTTTTCTTGAAATTCTAGTAATGTATAGCCTTTAATTCAACTTAAGGCCAATAGAGAGGTCAACCTTTTCTTTTAATAAAAGGGTCAACATTAATATTAATACTCTGTAAAAGTAGAAATTGAGAAATAATAATAATATCGACAACAATGGATGGGAGCCGATTATGTTTGATCCATAACCCACAACAAATGGACGGGGACCAACCTTGAGAACAAATACCCTCCTCCTAATGTGGGAACCAATGTTCTAAAAGTCATAATTGGTCAAGGCTCAAATCAAACTTGGATCAGAGCTCGTTGACAACTTAGTTTATGACCCAATTTACTAAAAAATTCATAAATATGATTTTTTTAATAAAACAAAATATATATTCATGTACATCAATGAACATCCAAACCATTAGAAACCAAATATTCAAAGTCTTCTCATGTATATATCATGTATATACTATATATCATGTGAGATTGAATAAAGAAAAATGGCACAGAGTCCAATACATATCCAGGACAAAATACATAAACAATGAGGTTCTAAATGGCCTCTAGAGTCCAAAAATTGAATGATACAAGTTGAAGATCCGATGAAGATATTCAATAGAGTCTGTAAGATATGTCTTAAGGCTCATATCTGGTAATATTTTTCATAAAACAAAGTATCATATGGCATTTAAAAAAAGGGTTCATATAATTTGACAAAACCCTAAAAACTGACTGACATTTTTTCAAACCTGTTTTAATGCAGTTGTAACCGGAATTGATTTTTCCTTTTAAGTGTTTTCGGTATGTCAAGTTATAGAAGTTCTAATTCCATTTCATTTTTCCATTACATAAATTCCATTGGCTTGGAGACTGGTCATAGCACTATCACATACTTCTAGAGTTCATGCAGTTGTATGGACATAATCTGGAGATGGGTTACTTACAACAGGTTCTGAAGTGATCACGTGGACTCAATGTGAGAATGCTTGGAATCCAATTTGGAAGTCAAAACCAGAGCAACCTCGTTCTCATGTTTCTACAACATGGTTTGTTGAGGGATTGGTAGAAACAACACCTGATGGTTCAACTTACACAAGAGGCCTGGTGTCTGTGACATCGTCTTCATTTATAGGCTCTTCAAAAAGGAAGGTGACAGTTTATCATTGGGATGATATGACTAGTCTACAAGAAATTGAGCTTTCTCATCCTCAACCTGTTTCAATGATACAATGGAGGCCATCAAATTTTTCATTCTTCCAAAGACAAGTACTACTAACTTTCTCCTTGGATGGAGTTGTCAGATTATGGATTGAGATAGATAGTGGAAGTGTAAAAATTGATAAAGCACTTGGGAGAGAAATAACCGATAAGAACAGAAGACCAACAGTTTATGTAGGTGAAACAATAGAAGTCAATCAATGTTTGAATGAAATGCTTCAAACAAACATCTATTTTATTTGGGAATGTAAGATAAGAGCTGAGACAAAAAGAGACAGGGCCAGAACTGAAACAAACTCTTTCAATGGTGTCTCAAAAAGAAATAACATTGGTAACTGTGAATGGATGTTTGGTTTTGGTCCTAATTCCTCTCTTGCTTGGTGTTCCTTGCATTTCCTTGATGATGTATCTCCTCTTCAATTTTCATTTGTGTATTTATGGAAGCAAGGAACTGATATTCCACCCCACAAGTCGAAATTTCCATCAGTTGGAAGTCATTCTGATTCTCAACCTTGTTCTGTTCTTGTCAAAGATTTCGTTCAGAGGATTGGAAGCAAGTTGTCAACTCTGTTAAATACAATGTAATCTCAATAGTCTGATTGTACACTGCCAGCTATCCTGGCCAGCTGTACTTTTGTTTCTTGATTTGCTTGAGCCTATTTAGCTCAGCTCTTTTCCCTTTTCTTAATGTAGTCTTTTCCTCATATACTCAATATATTGAATACTATTTTCTTCTCTGCTCTTTCTCTGTATTCTCTGCTTCTCATTTTCTTATGGTATTAGAGATTTAGATGTAAGCCTCTTCACATAGTCTAGAGAGCAACCCGATCCTAAGTAGCGAAGAATTTAAACTGTCAACGAGAGCTCAGGATGCGAGATTCTTCATAGGGTTTGGTGAACAACACGTAGTCCACCATATGCTCAAAAGATTGTTGCAAACAACAAGTGCGAGGAAGTAGAATCTGTAGAAGGCAGAACACATGTCTCAAATCATACAGGAGAAACCTCAGAAGGTATGTTTCTCTCATGTCACAAGACTAAAGAACAACATAAAGATCTCTGGTTGCTGGACAATGGATGCAAAAATCACATGACAGGTAACAAAGATTTACTCTCATGCATTGATTCTTCAATTTCCTCTGATATTAGACTTGGAAATGATTCCTTAGTCAAAGTTCAAGGAAAATGAATTGTACCTATTCTTACTAAACAACATGTAAAGAAAGACATAAACAATGTCTATCATGTTCTAGATCTGAAACATAATCTGTTAAGTGTAGGACAACTCATTGAACATGGCTATAAGGTACTTTTTGAGGGAGTATCATGTAGGATATATGATAAAACCCCCAACATAAATTTGATTTCTGAAATCCACATGACTCAGAATAGGATGTTTCCCCTGAACATCAGAACTGCAAATCTGATCCAAACGTATTCACAAAATGCATCCACCCCTAATGAAACTATGGTTTGGCATACAAGATTTGGACATATACCCTTTCAGAGTCTAATTCTTTTACATAAGCACTCCATGGTCAAAGGTCTCCCTGTATTCAAAGAGAAAACTCCCCCATGTGAGTCTTGCATACCTGGAAAACATAAGAGAACTAGTTTTCCACAGTCCTCTACTCAAGCCAAACAACATCTCAAACTTGTTCACACTGACCTATGTGGCCCAATGAAAACAGAGTTAATAGGTGGTAGATTTTATTTTCTCACATTTATTGATGACTTTAGCAGAAAAATCTGGATCTATTTTCTGAGACACAAGTCTGAAACTTTTGCAAAATTCAAAGAATTCAAAGTAGAAGATGAAAAACAGAGTGGCAAGTATGTAAAATCAATCAAGTCAGATGGAGAAGGAAAATACATCTCCAAATAATTTACATATTTCTACAAATCATAAGGAATCATCATGGAAACTACAACCATGTATACTCCACAATAGAATGGAGTGGCTAAAAGGAAAAATCAGACAATAATGAACATGGCAAGAATCCTACTCAAAGAGAAATGTCTGTCAAATACTTTTTGGGCTGAAGCAGTAGCATGCTCAACTTATCCCTTGAATAGATCTCCAACCACTATTCTAAAGATGAAGGTCCCTCAAGAAGCATGGAGTGGGACAAAGCTAAATGTTGCTCATCTAAGGACATTTGGATGCATAGCATACACTCACATACCTTCCGAATTAAGGAAGAAACTGGATGATAGATGTGATAAATGTATCTTTACTGGATACAATGAAACATCCATAGCTTACAGGCTTTACAATCCAATCTCACAGAAACTAATTCTCAGCAGAGATGTAAAATTTCTGGAAAATCAACTCTGGAACGAATATGAAAATCAACAAATGGACAATCAAAATCCATTGCTTCCCAGTCTTGAAAATGTAGAAGACTCAGGAAAACCAATACCTCAACCTACCCTTCCAAGATTCCAGGTACAAGGACAATCTGAAAATTCTTAAGATCACTTAACTTCAAGCAAAGACTCATCCTTTGAACTTCAAACTCAGAGAACTCGAAGTTTGAGAGAAATGCACCAGTAGTTGGATGACATTGAACATCACAACCTTTTCTCTTTAATGTCATGTCAGCCTACATCTTTTAAAGAGGCAGCTCAGGAGCCACATTGGGTTTAGGCCATGAACCAAGAGATTGATTCCGTTGAGAAGAACAATACATGGGATCTTGTTGATTTTCCTAGACACAAGAAAAGTATTGGTGTCAAGTGGGTTTACAAAACTAAACTCAATGGAAAGGGGCATATTGAAAATCACAAGGCAAGACTTGTTGCCAAAGGATTCTCACAACAACCAGGTACTGATTATGGTGAAACGTTTGCTCCAGTAGCAAGGTTAGACACTGTAAGGACTCTCTTATCCATAGAATCTCAACTCAAATGGCAAGTATACCATATGGATGCCAAGTCATATTTCCTAAATGGTGTCTTAGAAGAAGAGGTCTATCTAGATCAGCCACTTGGATTTGAAGTCAAAGAACAACCATCCAAAGTATTTCGGTTGAAGAAAGTCGTGTATGGCTTAAAACAAGATCCAAGAGATTGGTACAGTAGAATTCACACTTAACTCATCAAAAGTGGTTTTAGCAGAAGCCAAAATGAGCAAACTTTATACACCAAAATAGATCAGCACGGTAAAATTCTGCATGTATGTTTATATGTTGATGACATGATATATACTAGAAATCTTGAGTTAACGATTTTTAAACATGCCATGCATTATGAACTTGAAATGGTAGATCTTGGCATAATGAAATATTTTCTGGGAATTGAGATTCATCAATCAACCAAAGGTATTTTTGTCTGTCAGCAAAAGTATGTAGCATACATCATCAAAAGATTCCACATGGAAGACTGCAATCCAACAAAAACTCCTCTACCCCTAGGCACAAAATTGAGCAAGCAAGATGAAGGACCTACAATGGATTCTACCCTGTACAAAAGCTTAGTAGGTTGTTTATTGCATCTCACAACAACTAAGCCTGATATAATATATACAGCTAGCCTTGTTTCCAGGTTTATGGAATCCCCGAAAGATTCTCACTCGAAGATGGCGAAACAGATTCTGAGATATGTTGCAGGCACTCTCAATTTTGTCTTATGGTACACTCAGTCTGCTGATCATTATCTCTCTGGCTACACAGACAGCGATTTTGCAGGAAGCCTAGATGACAAGAAAAGCACCTCAGGACATGATTTTCACCTGGGCACGAACCTAATTTCATGGGCATCAAAGAAGCAATCCATTGTATCAATATCTTCTACAGAGGTAGAGTATGTCGCTTCTACCTCAACTTCCTGTCAAGCTATGTGGATGAGAAGAATATTGAATGATATGTCACACACAGAAAATGAGCCAACTCCTATCTTCTATGACAACACCTCAGCAATTGCTCTATCCAAAAATCATGTGTTTCACAAGAAAACCAAGCATATTGACACTCACTTTCATTTCATTCGCGAGCTAGTCAATAATGGTGGCATAACACTTCAATTCTATGGCTCTTGAGATCAGCTTGCAGATATCTTCACAAAGAAACTGGGAAAATCCGTTTTTGATTTTCAGAGACAACACTTGGGCATTATTAGTGCTGGTGTTTGTAGCTGTTGAGTTTAAGAGGGAGTGTTAAATATAATGTAACCTCAACATTATGATTGTACACTGCCAGCTGTACTTTTTTTTCTTGATTTGCTTGAGCCTATTTAGCTCAAATCTTTTCCCTTTTCTCAATGTACTCTTTTCCTCATATACTCAATATACTGAATACTATTTTCTTTTCTGCTCTTTCTCTATATTCTTTGCTTCTCATTTTATCAAGCTCCACCTTCATCAAATGACTTGTTTGAGCTGCTACCAGAAAATATCTTCAGCTGGTCATGTGTATGCCCCCAATGTGTGATGGCACCTCTTTTGAAGAAACAATAGGATATGAAGAAAATTGCAAGAAGAGTCCATGGAGTATCACATGTCAAATACTAAACCAAGAAGGTCACTCTAGCGGGATTATACAGGTGGCAATAAATCTTTTTATTGAAGTTGAACTTTCTAGCATCAAACCTCGACAGGTGTAGATATCCTCTCAGACAAGCACAGATATCTGAAAGCACATAAATGCAGGCACCAAATTATAATGGAAAACGATATGTTTTAAGGTTCAACACCCAATTAGCATGGGGTAATAATGAAATTGGTAATTTTAACATTTCGTCGTTCATCTGCATCAAAATTGGTGTTATTGTGTGAGGATTTCATAATGACGTGAAGATCTTGCGGATAAGGAAGACGACTCTAACAATCCTTCATGATGTCAGTTGCATCATCAAGCCTTCTGGGTAAACTTTTCATATGTTAGTTTTTCCTATATAGAAGATGTACACCATAGATCAGTCGTTTCAAAGACTTTTTCCATTCTCATGAAACGTCATTGAGCTTATCAGAATGACATTTCTTCTTGGTCCACCTGGTTCTGGAAAAACTACATTACTAACAAATCTGGCTGGAAAGCCTGATTGTGATCTCAAAGTAAGTTTAGGATCTTTTCTAATAAGACAATATTGTAGAAATGTAATACAAATTTTAAATATGTGGCTTGTCAAATTTGTCATTATTCTTTACTGTCATATGTGCCCAATTGATTTGTTGTATTTATTTTAGTACTTCAAAATAAAACAAGTTTTCATGGAAGTAATTTTATCTGTTACAGGAAAATTGTTTATTTTTCCTTTTTACAGGTTACTGGAACTGTAATCTACAATGGGTACTCATTAAATGAAATTGTGCCTCAAAGAAAATATTCTTATATTAGCCAACATGATTTTCACCTTCGTGAAATGACAGTAATGGAAACACTGGATTTCTCTGGGAGTTGCCATGGTGCCGGGGCAAGATACAACGAGTGTTTGTTAGATTTTTTCTCAAAGTTACACTTTTTTTCCATTGAATATTGAGGCTGTTTTTATGCACTGCCTTCCAGAGATGTTACAAGAAATTTCAAGATGTGAAAAGAAGGTAGGCATCAAAGTGGATTTGGATGTTGATGTATTCATAAAGGTAGGCATATCTGCTAAAAAGAAATGGTTCTACTCAGAGTTCCTCAATTAAATCTTGAACAAATTTGTGTTCCTCAATGGGTTTTTGGTTTGATGGTAGACCTGGGTGTTTCTTACCATGATTCAAATATTGAAAGACATGTTTTGTCCTGGGTGGGTCATCTTTCCCATTCAAGCTAGCTATCTTGCCTACTGATGCAGGCCCCCGAAAGTCTTTGGATTTCAAATTTCTCACATATTGCAGAACTTGATTTTTCTTATTGCTATAGGAAACTGCAATTGAGGGACAATGGACTAACTTTGTCACAGACTATGTTGTAAATGTTATTTTTCAAAATCTCAGACTTATGGAATATGAATGCTTCAAGTTTTTTAGGCATACAGATTATTCACATAGGTTGCAGTGTCTTTGGTTTCTTTCAGATTCTGGGCTTGGACATTTGTGCAGACACAATGGTTGGATATCAGATGCACCGTGGAATCTCTGGGGGCCAAAAGAAGAGAGTTACCACATGTGGGCTAAGCAAGAATAGTTCCTTGGAACCATAGAAAATTTGCATTTGTATAATGTAGTAGTGCCAAGGCAATTTGTTGATTGATTGTTTTAATTTTAGGGGCAATCTCAATGACCATGTTTTTACACATGAAAATGCACCACCTGACTGTTAATGAAGGAAACTTGTACATGAGAGCTCTCTTCTTTGGACTAGTCCATGTAATGTTCAATGATTTCTCAGAATTATCAATGACAGTTAGTCGTCTTCTAGTTTTCTATAAGAAAAGAGACCTTTTGTTCTATCCATGTTGGGATTGTTCTTTACCCACATGGATAATGAGGATTCCACTCTCTTTGCTAGAAGAAGGGATTTGGGTTTGTATTACATACTCTGTTATGGGTTTTCCACCAGAGGCCGAGAGGTAATTATTATAGCTTCTGTACCTAAATGGATTTCCATATCATTCATTAAACATGGATAGGATCACGCTAAGTCTTACTGAAACAAATTCATTTATATTTTGAGTATTCCATAGATATGGCTGGAAGAATGAGAAATCTAATTAATATATTTATGAATCAGTCACACACAGACACCCCTATTTTGTAGATGTATAGGACTATGACTATGAAAGAATTCACTATGCTTTTGTATATAAAAATAATATGATAGGCCATCTTCAACTTGTATAATATGCAATAGATGCCCAACAAAGAACTGCCAAAAAGTCAATTTCCAGAAGTGCTAGCCAAGTATTTTTCTGTATAGCTACATTTTGTACCATGCTCAACATTTTCATTATTTAAAGTCACTTTCAGTTTTGGCAAGCTTCCTTAAATGAATATAAATAAGAAAAATTTAGTTTACAGTCTATTATCTCTTCGTCGATCTCCCAATTCAAGACAGTGAAGCGACTGCACGTGAGATTAGATACAACCAGATGAACTAATCTAATTATGGACATTGAATCTTCCTAGGTAGCCTGAAATAAAAAAAACACTACAAATCCCATTTACATGAAATGGTACCTATGAATAAATGATTGGAATCTAGATGAACGGAAACAAAACGTAACATCATCCTTCACAAAAATGTAACAATGAAAAAGAAAAAGAAGGCAGGCACGTCAAAATTGTGTTTTGATTGTTAGAACACTAAAATATTAAACTAAAATATTCAGTGAGTAACCCTGCACATTGTCTTGATTGTTTCAGGTTCTTTAGGCAATTGTAACAACCCTAGTTAAATAATTGTTAAAGGGTTATTAAGTTTAATTAATTTTCCTAAGGTATATTAATTAAATAATGATTATTTATTTATTTATTGTTTAATGTATATTAATTAACTAATTAATTAACTAATTGACTTATTTAATGTTTGGGTAAGGAATTGAAGTTTAATAAATTTTAATTTATTTAAAAGAAAACATAATGTAACGCAGGAGGGAACCATTAAGGAGAAGGGGATAAGGTTGTTGGTATTAAATGGAGGGATAAGGTGGATGGCATTGAATGAAGGGAGGAGGTGGTGAATGGGAAGGAAGATATGAGGGGGCAACGCATTCGAGAGAGGACTTTTGATTTTGGGGGGAGGAAGCATTATTTTGATATTAAGGGACTGTATTTTTCTGGTTTTGAGTTTGGTGGACTGTTACAGGGGAGCATTGGTTGCTAGGAGTTTTGGGCTCGGGGGTCAAGAATCCTTATGGAACCCTGGAGCTAGGGAGCCAGAAAGGCTCTATTCCTAGCTGGCTGGGTGGTTAGATGGTTTTGGGAAGTGCATCAAGCCGATTTTGGGACAACAATAACATCAGTTAGAGGTATGTATTTTCATTATTTTGTTGTGTTATGAAATTGATTATAATCTGCTCGTAAATATTAATATGCTGATTATGTAGTGGATTATTTTGATGTATAAGAAATGGTTTAAGGTTAAGTTAGCATGTCTCTATTTTAACTTTTGATTTATAAGGCTCTGTTGGAAGAGGCCTTACACATGGTATTAAAGCTTTAGTTTGAAATATGGGACCAAAGGCCCAACTACCCACCCATCTTCTTGACTATGGACTGAAAGATAAGATGTGTGTCCTGTAAACAATCTAGAAAACCTGCCTGAAACCCCCTAAGACTCTAAAACTTGTTGGCCTATACAGGTAAAATCCTTGAAAAGGATTATATAGAGATAAATAACTAGAAGTATAAATAATCTATTTATTGGAAAACTTATAAATCTAGGCCCGAGGGCCAAGCTCCAACTCCACTTAACGTGCAAGCCAAGCACACAATTTTTTTTTTGCTTAGATCTATATATAATAATATAATAATAATAATACAATATAAAAACATTAGGCTTTAACTCAATCTCCAATTCTAATCAACTCAACCTAGAACATGCCAAATATCACTCAAGTGTCCAAGCGCCTAAGCGCTCAAGTTGAGTCCAACTATCAAGAACCTAAGAGCCCACGGGGAGGGTAAAGTTTACACAATGCCTAAATAATATGCAAAAAAAGAAAAGAATATACATATATAAAATGATGAAAAACAAAAAAAATGTTACATATTAAAAATATATAAAATAATGGGTGAGTCAATGTACAAATGGGCTTAAGGTTCGCCAGTCAGATTCTTGATGCACCTCTGTGGCCATCTGGTTCTTTGTGGGCGACTTTAAGCACCTTATGTGCCATTGAAATGCACAGAAGGAGTCTATTCTGCCAAAATTGCAAGAGACTTGCACTCAGCATCATCTCTTTGAAGCTAAGATCATTCAGGTGGGGAAGACCACGGGCAAGGACGGAACCCTGGTGGATGGCTTCTGAAAACTGGTGAACCCATTGGTAGATACAACATTTAATTTTTTTTGCAAGCTTCTTCGAGAAACATGATAAACAAAAAATTTATAAATGATGCATTAAAATACGTTGTTCAGTTACTTAGTATCATATGTAAACAAGAAAATAAGAAACAAAAGTAAAGAGCCCTACATATGGACATTATAGTATCATATTAGGGTTTCAACGAAGTTTTCATTCCAATGACATTTCTTATAAAATTTTTGTCGAATCAATCTAAGAAACAGAATCACATCAATGAAAAAAGAGCTCTCTGCAAAATTTAAGGGGGGGGACGTAATAGAATCCTGTCATTCCCTAAAAGACAATTCAAGCTAAGATAAGTTGAATCTGGTGCCACGAGGAGAGCCCACAATGTAAAACTAGTGGTCAACGCACAACCCAATGCACCAAGTGCTAAACTCACAAGAAGATAGCCTAGGGCTATTAGCCACACTATCACAGATCAAGGGAAGAGCTACAAGCCTTTATCCAAGCCAAATTTCGCAAGCACATAACAACAATACACAACTCAATACTCAAAACCTCTAGTTATCGAGCATCCAAGCACCAGCAGTAAGTCACATGATGTAGTAGCCCATGAGGGTGCAACTTATTTTCCCAACGCATCAACGCGCCCATGGTAAAAGTGCCCAAATGCAAGAAAAATGAACCTCTATGTAGGTAAATATGCAAACATTCCTACTACAGCCTGAATTTAGAGATGTCTAGCTTCAAAATTTCACCTTCTTAGCTTATAGAAAAAAATATAATCAGGTGGGTTCAGTAAATTTGCAATCATTCACTCAAAATGAACATCTTTCTGGCTAAGAAAGCAAGTATTCTTACTAAGATAGCTCACGTCAAGTGCCTAGTATCGAGGACCAAAGCCAAGACTAAGCACAAGAAACCCCACAGATCATACACATTGCACAACGCATCCATACCCCTACCTTCAGAGTGATTGATGAAACCAGAGAACCCATTCCAAATCAACCATAGTTACATCACTAGGCCGTAAAGAGAAGGAGGTTGTTGTTAGCCGAGAAACATTCAGATTGAAAACCATAAATCATCACGCTAAATATTCAGGGTAATGCTTGGAACGCATAAATCTTCCACATGTTGCCACTCCGAGGCCCTTCCCACCCCCTTCTCTTCCATACCCATACCCACCGAGCACACATAGCCACCAAGGAGAGCGCACAAGGGCATGACCGTGCCGCACATTATTGCATCAAAAACAAAAAACCAGTTGACAACGCATATCAAGTCATAAAACATCCCAAACAAGGCACACTCCTTAACCACTCGACCACAGACAACAAGCACCGAGACCAAGGACCAAGCAAACAAAAAAAAAAAGAACCGCAGGCTAATACAGGGCCTATTACCCTCAACCCCTTTTACAAACAAAAACTAACAAGCCTAGAATCCAAGACCAACACCAAGCCAAGAAGGAGGAGCCACGAAGGGGCGATACAGTGATGAACGCATCATGTTACAGTGCTATCACCCAAATTGCGAGCCATCAAATGCTCGAGAAGCCATGAGAGAAGGCCATGGGTGGAGTGGCTAGAGTAGGGAAAACCTTGGCGATTAGGGTTTGTTAGGGTTTTAGTAGTTTTTCTCTTCTATTATTTTAATTAAATGTTGAACAAGAGGGAAAAGAGGGAGGGGCCATGTGGACCTCATGCGAGGACCCACTGCTGCCTTGAATTATTTTTTTTTATTTTGTTTTAATTACTTTGAATTATTAAAATTGTATTTTAATTACTTTAAATTGTGTTCTAATAATTTAAAACATTTTGAGTTAGTTTTAAATTTTAAAATTTTAGAATGATTAATTCCAATTTTAATTTTTTATTATTATTATTTATTTTAAATAATTAATTTCAAATTTTAACTTATTACAAGAATTAATAATATTGATTAATGGATTAAATGACTAGTGGTTAATTAATTAAAATGATTAAAGGATTAATATTAGTGATTAATTAATTAAATGACTAATTAATTAAAATGAGTAATTAACATAACATTATGATTTGAATAAAATTTATTTTGTATTAGATTAAATTTTGTTGGAGTTAGAAGGACTCGAACTGGAGACCTCTTCACTAAGTGCAGCGCTTCGTGAAAGGTCAAATACCATTGTGCCGCATTAAAGATTCCATATTTTATTGATTAAATTTTGTTGGAGTGAACAAGTTTTGAACCTGCGACCTATCCACCGAGTATAGAGCTTTCACCAAAAGACCGTACACCACTGCGCCATGATAGTAATGATAGGTTGAATGTGTTGATCACATGCGAGAGAGTCAGTAGTTTCCTTAGGAGAAAACATCGAGCTCAGAGGCTTTTGACCCTGACCTAGCCACTTCCCATAAAGAGAGTAACATCTTTTATAGACAAGTAAAAAAAAACTTATGCCTAACCCTGTTTTCTAGTTTAAGTTGCGCAAATGTGAAATGTCCTTGAACTCACCCTAACAAATTTGGTTGATGTAGATTAAATTATACAGGATGCAGGGACCGCCATCGTCGCTGCCACCATCGCCTGAACTAGCTCTCATACTGCGCTCTTTGGAGGCCATAAATGAGACTTCAAAGGGGCGTCAACCAGTAGGGATCAAAGTGGAGTCCCCACCATCTGGAACGGGTAATCTAGAAGCATTGAGAGATTTAGGGGGAGGACCTCAACCTGAAGACATCACTAGAGAACTACAGAAGATCAAACTTCTGGAGTTTCCCAGGGGTCGTGCCAGTGAACATGCCAAGGTTTGGTTGGAAGGCATGACAATGTGTTTTACCTTAACAGACTATGCATCCACTTCAAAGGCGAAGATAGCGATTTTTTCAGTTGAGAGATAGTGCCTTGAACTGGTGGGGAAACCTGTAAAGGTAGTTGCACCTTACCCTAGACACCATCTCTTGGGAACATTTTGAGGAGAGGTTCTGAAGGAAATATCTACCAAATTACTATGAGGAAGAACAGGTGGGAGCGTTTCATGCTCTAGTACAGGGAAGCATGATCGTAGAAGAATATGAGATCAGGTTTATGGAATTGCTCAAATATGTTTCATACATGGATAATGACCAACGACAGGGAGAACGCTTTGTCTATGGGTTAAACCATAAGATAAGGGCCATGGTGCGGATGTGGTAACCATCTTCAGTAGTAGAAGCAATGAAAAATGTGTGTTATCCAGAGGAACGCATGAACTTAAATGGAGGTATGAGATCGACCTTTCCGCATCATCTTGGATTCGTGGGGAAGACCCCTAGGGCATTTTCCACGAGAGGGAGCTCAAGGCCACCTCCATATGGTAATAGAGTCACACCAAAGACAATCACCATAAGTATTTCAATGGAAGTGAGTGCAACATCTCATTCATCACCAACGACACAGGCAGGTCCACGACCATCTCAAGGGACAACTAGTAGGGGCAGGGGTTCCAGGGGAAGGAACTCATTTCAGAGACAGTCATAGAATAGTGTGCAGGTTCAATCTCGTGTTACTTGTTGGGGATATGGAGGACCCCATTACTAGAGTGACTGCCCAGAGTTACAATCAGGATTTGTGCATAGAGAAGGAAAGGCCCGGATGGGAAGAACAAGTGGTAGCCACCAGATTTACGTAGTGGTTAATAATCGCCAGGTAGAACATCAATCCATGGTTGTGGAGTCATCAGGTACACTAAATCATATCAAAGTTAAGATTTTATTTGATTCTGGTGCTACAGATAGTTTCATTTCACCATCTACATTAGAAAAGAGTGGGTTGGTAGCCTATGAACATGATGACTTTAAACAAGTCGAGATGGCTTCGGGGGAAAAATAGGCGGTAGGACCTAGCATTGATAATTGCCTAATAGATCTAGGAGTGTGTACTACCAGGTTGAAGGTTTACCTCACTACTCTCAGGGCATACGACCTAACCATTGGAATGTATTGGTTAGAAGCCCATCGAGCTATGGTAGATTGTTTCGCAAAAAGGGAGCTTTGTGTTGACAATAAAGGAAGGCCAGTAGAGATCCAGGGTGTACGAAGAAAGGTGTCTTTACGCTTTATCTCAACTATGAAGGTTAAGCAGTGCTTGAGGCAAGGGTGTTGACTGTATGTAGTGGAAGCAGTGAGTGTAAGGAAAGGACCCTCCTTAGATTGGTACCCAGTATTGTGAGAGTTTAAAGATGTTTTTCTGAATGAGTTAGCAGGGTTACCTCCTGAGAGGGAGCTTGATTTCACTATTGAGCTAAAACTTGGTGCATAACCAATTTCCAAAACTCCATATAGGATGACAATGATAGAACTTTGTGAGCTACAGATGTAGTTTAAATAGCTACTCGACATAGGACTAATAAGACCCAGTGTCTCACCTTGGGGTGCACCAGTAATTTTTGTGTGAAGAAGAAGGATGGTTCCTTACGACTGTGCATATATTACAGGGACTTGAAACATTCTATAGTGAAAAATAGGTACCCAATGCAATGAATAGATGATCTCTTCGATCAGATGAAAGGAGCAACGGTATTCTCAAAGATTGATTTGTGATCATGGTATCACCAGTTAAGGATTAAGGAAGGCGATATTCCTAAAACTACCTTTCGAACTCAGTTTGGGCATTACGAGTTCCTTGTAGTACCATTCGGATTGACCAATGCGCCAGCAGTATTCATGAGCCTCATGAATGGTGTATTTCGAAAGTACTTAGACCGCTTTGTACAATTCTTTTTAGATGATATCCTCATCTATTCCAAGAATGAAAGAGATCATGAGGAACACTTGCGAGTAGTGTTGTCTTTCCTTAGAGAGAAGTAATTGTATGGGAAGTTGTCGAAGTGTTCCTTCTTCCAGAAAGAAATTCACTATTTAGGTCATATCATTTTCGGCGAAGGAATCTCTGTGGACCCAGAAAAGGTAAAGACCATTATGNATGATATCCTCATCTATTCCAAGAATGAAAGAGATCATGAGGAACACTTGCGAGTAGTGTTGTCTTTCCTTATAGAGAAGTAATTGTATGGGAAGTTGTCGAAGTGTTCCTTCTTCCAGAAAGAAATTCACTATTTAGGTCATATCATTTTCGGTGAAGGAATCTCTGTGGACCCAGAAAAGGTAAAGACCATTATGGAATGGCTAGTGCTGAAAAATGCCCATGAGGTAAGAAGCTTCATGGGGCTAGTAGGTTACTATAAGAGATTTGTGGAAGGGTTCTCTAAAATAGCGAAACCCATCACCAATTTGCAGCGTAAGGGGGTCAGGTATGAATGGATAGAAGAATGTGATAGTGCATTCATCGAGCTTAAGAGGTTACTAACTAATGCACCAATTCTTCGAGTGTCAGATATGGAAAAGGACTTCACAGTCTACACGGATGCCTCAAAGCAAGGGGTGGGGACCATGCTAATGCAGGATGGAGGAGTCATAGCTTATGCATCAAGGAAGTTTAAGAAACATGAAAAGCTTTATGCTATTCATGATTTAGAGCTGGCAGCTGTAATGCTAGCTTTGAAACTTTGGAGGCACTATCTTGTGGGGCGAAACTTTGAGCTCAAAACAAACCATCAAAGTTTAAAACATATCTTCACTCAAGGGGATGTGAATTCCAGGAAAAGGTGATGGAGTGAGTTCATGAGTGAGTATGATTTTGGTATTTCATATATCAAGGGAAAAGATAATTTGGTCATAGATGCCTTGAGTAGGAGACCATTTGTCTTGTCCTTCATACCTTTAAAAGTCAATCTGACGGAACATGTGTTGACGCAACTCCAAGGAGACAGTTGGTATTTAACGGTTACTTCAAACCTCCAGAGTGGGAGGCAATTAGATCTAAAGTATGAAGGATATAGTATGGAAGTAGATGGACTGTTAAGATATTGAGGAAGGATGTATGTCCCCGAGAGTGGGGATATTCAAAGCATCATACTGAAGGAAGCCCATAGAGAAATTTATTGTGTGCATCCAGGTGTGAAGAAAATGTATGCAGACATGAGGAATCTCTTCTTCTGGGTAGGCATGAAGCGTGATGTAGTCCATTTCATTGCTAAGTGCCTAGAGTGTCAACAAGTGAAAGCCGACCACCATCACCCGACAGGCCTCCTACAACCACATGATATTCCTATGTCCAAGTGGGAAGTCATTTCTATGGATTTTGTTGTGGGGTTGCCACTCATATCTCATAGACACAATGCCATTCTTGTAATAGTTGATAAGTTAACCAAGAGTGCTCATTTTATTTCTGTTAGAGACACTTCCGATGTCACTGATGTGGCACATGTGTTTGTAAGTGAATTCATCCGTTTGCACGGGATACCTAAGAAGATCATTTCAGATAGGGATTCCAGATTCACTTCTAGGTTTTGGACAAGTTTGCAGTCAACGTTGGGGACTCAGTATAGCTTATCATCCTGAAACAGATGGGAAAGATGAGAGAATAAATTAGGTTATAGAAGACATGCTTATGATGTATGTTATGGATAATCAAACCCATTGGAAGAAGTACCTACCTTTGGTAGAGTTCGCCTACAATAATAGTTTTCATAGGTCCATTGGAATGCCACCCTACGAAGCTCTGTATGGAAGACCATGCAGAACGCCATTGAGTTGGGAGAGGTTAGAAGATCGAGTGACAATTGGGCTAGAATTGATTCAAGAGATGTAGGAATAGGTGATTGAGATTAGTCAGAGACTAAAGGAAGCACATGATAGGAAAAAAATTTATGCGGATGCACACAGGACTAACCAAAGTTATAAAGTGGGAGACCAGGATTTCATTTGTATCAGACTGAATAAGAGTACCATTTGGTTCGGGAAGGGGACAAATTTGTCACCTTGATTTATAGGACCGCTCAGAATTCAAGAGAAAATTGGACCCATTTCCTATCGTCTCATACTGCCACCCCACTTGCATAAAACTCATAATGTTTTTCATGTATCTGTTCTACGTGATTATGTTGCTGATGAATCACATAAACTAATTTGGAAGGAATTGCAGGTAGCAGACATGGGAACCCTCACGGTAAAACCGTTACGCATATTGGACCATAGAGTCCAACAACTCAAGAACCATCTGGTAGACCAATTTAAGGTCCAGTGGGACAAGTATGGTCCAAGATATGCTACTTGGGAGGATGTTGAGATACTATGACGAGATTATCCATCACTTTTTTGACCAACTCGAGAATATGTTTCTCGAAGGTTGGGTGTATGTAACACCACCTTTTCACTTCGACAACCAGGATTACCTAAGGCCTACACACCTTTATTTTCTATTCACAAGTGAAACTATTAAATGATACACTTGAACTTTTAATACATATGAACCTTTATGAATGCTTAATTGTTATTGATGATGATGGATATGATGCGATCTACTATGTGAATGTAAATTCTATAAATGTTTAATTGTTATCGATGATGATGGATATGATGTGATCTACTATGTGAATGCAAATTCTATGAATGTTTAATTGTTATTGATGATGATGGATATGATGCGATATATTATGTGAATGTAAATTCTATGAAGGTTTAAATGTTATTTGAATGATGTTGGATATGATGCAATCTATTATGTAAATGATAATTCTATGAATGGGTAGCATTAATTGAATTATGGGATATTATGAGATCTATTTCTAACTTGAAAACTTTGATGTTAAATTTGTTGGTACATGGATACCAAATTGAAATTATGGTTGTATACAATTACATGATGATAATGCATATAAATGTATAATTTTGTGTTACAGACTAATCTGCAGGTTATGGGCTATGAAATAGCCAAGGGATAATAATGAGGAAAGTGGATGTCATGACCACTGGTCAAGAAACAATATGGTATGAATCTTTGTATGTGAAATTATATTGGTTGGATACATTGCTATGATATGTGGACCAGTGCAGGATCTCAGGAGGTGAGACTACCCAAAACCGAATAAACGATGAAAAAACTCCCAGGAACATGGTGCCACTATATATTCCATTGTAGGGTGTGGACGCTAGTCCTATTAGGAGGGCTGAAGGCATTTCCCACTGTGTATCCTTTGAAACCTGGAGTCATGGGAGGACGGTGTTAGCTCACGCTCCCCTAGACGTGTGATGATGACTGTCAGTTGCCTGCTGGGGAAGTTTGGTCAAGATAGTGACACTTCCACTTACAGGTTCTATTTGGAGATAGGTCAATATAGTTGACGCTCCAAGATAGTCTAGTAGAGGAAGGTTATGGATGGAAGATGGATGTAATTTAGGGAGGAAGGATGAGTAGAAATAGTTGAGAGTGTATGGAGATTTGTCTTATGGTGGAATTTATTGTATTTCCTTTTGAAAAGAAAATGGGTATATATGAATATTCATAATTACGTAACTAAACTACAATTGTCTAAATAACATTGTTGAGCTAGATAATTGTAATTAAAGGATTTCACAAACATTTGATTGGTTCATTGTATTTTATAAAATGAATAGTCTTATTGATTGGATTGGATGCATACATAAATTACTATAATGGGTGGTAGTTATTGATTATTAGTACATGCACGAGACTTGTATGTACTAGCTACACATGCATTTCTTGTACATGTACACTAGTATGTATGAGTTTTCTTGGCTTACTTACTAATAATGTTGGTTATTTGTTATGAATGTGTGAACCATGTGTCTTTTCCCTGGTATCATAAAATACTTTAACTTCAGGATGAAGTTTCCTGAAGGGTGGGTGTATGTAACAACCCTAGTTAAATAATTGTTAAAGGATTATTAAGTTTAATTAGCTCTCCTAAGGTATATTAGTTAAATACTAATTATTTATTAGTAATATTAATTAATTAATTATTCTTTAATGTATATTAATTAACTAATTAATTAATTAATTAACTCATTTAATGTTTGGGTAAGGAATTAAAGTTTAATAAATTTTAATTTATTGAAAAGAAAACATAATGTAATGCAGGAGGGAACCATTAAGGAGAAGTGGATAAGGTGGTTGGCATTAAATGGATGGATATGGTGGATGGCATTGCATGAAGGAAGGAGGCGGTGAATGGGAAGTAGGATATGAGCGGGCAGAGGCATTCGAGAGAGAGGACTTTTGATTTCGGGGGGAGGAAGCATTATTTTGATATTAAGGGACTGTACTTTTCTAGTTTTGAGTTTGGTGGACTGTTATAGGGGAGCATCGGTTGCTGGGAGTTTTGGGCTCAGGGGCTAGGAATCATTATGGAATCCTGGAGCTAGGAAGCCAGAGAGGCTCTGTTCCTAGTTGGATGGGTGGTTAGATGGTTTTGGGCAGTGCATCAGGCAGAGTTGGGGACAACAGTAGCATCAGTTAGAGGTATGTATTTTCATTATTCTATATGTTATGAAATTGATTATAATCTGCTCGTAAATATTAATATGTTAATTATGTAGTGGATTATTTTGATGTATAAGAAACGGTTTAATGTTAAGTTAGCATGTCTCTATTTTAACTTTTGATTTATAAGGCTTTGTTGGAAGAGGCCTTACAACAATTCTTCCTCCTCTTTATGATGCATCAAATATCATTGGCACTTTTCAAATTCATAGCCTCAATGGGTAAGAACATGATTGTCTCGCAAACATTTGGATCATTTTCTTTTCTTATTGTGTGTTTTCTTGGAGGATTTGTGGTATCAAGAGGTATTTGACAGTATAGCATATGCAAATATAATTGTTTACTCAAAAGACAATAAGTTTTAGGGATATCATGAGCTTTTGAATTAAATGAATTTAGTTTACAATAAAATCTTGATTTTATTCATGCTTCTGGAACAGAGAACATTCCTAGCTAGTGGATTTGGGCATATTGGTGCTCAGCGATGTCCTATGGCCAAAACGTCATGGCGATGAATGAATTTCTCGCTCCCATATGGAATAAAGTAAATGATATCATGTGTTGATTGAGTGTCCTATCATCATAGTCTAGGAAATAAATAATGAATATTTCCTTTCATCTAAATATTTCATCTTTGTGCAGCCCATCAGTAACAGCTCCAGTGAAACAGTTTGACATGTTGTACTAGAATCTCATGGATTATCTATTGAAGCGTAATTTTATTGGTTTGGCATTGGAGCATTGATCATGTTCTATGTGATTTTCAACATTCTATACAGAGTTTCTTTAACATTCTTGAACCGCAAGTCTGGCATTCCATTATAATGTTTGGTTTGTGCTACTATTTATCTTACATTCAAATCATCCAAAAAGTGAGATCTAATAAAACCTCGTCCAACTACATCTTTCATGAATTCATAGGATGTTATATCTGAATATGTTATTGAAGATAAGCAAGAAAACAGAAATGGAGAAAGCAACCAAAGAAAGAAACATCACTCTGTTGAACTGACATCTCAAGAAAAGTCCAGTGGTAAGTCATGAGCTCTCCATAAATTTATTCAGTACTTGTGAATGTTTCAATCTACTGCTCAAAGCTAAAAGTACATTGTTTCAGCTAGAGAGTGAAACATATTTCAAAATGGAGACAATTCAGTGAGAAAATTCATTGTCTCCATTTTGAAATATGTTTTAGTCTCTAGCTGAAACAATCAATTACAATTAGTAGTTTGTCACTTCATTGTCTCCATTGAAGACAATGGAGACACTGAAGTGACAAACTGCTAATTGTAACTGATTCTAATCTTGCAATAGACAATGAAGTGAGAAACTTGAATGAAATATAGAAATTCTCTATAACACCTTGTGTCAGAAAACTGAGTGAGAGATGTTAGAAAGCCTCTATGTTGATCTTAACTGAGACTTTGAACTTGTTTTAGATTTTGCTCGAAAGAAAGGATGAAACAATTGAACTGCAAAGAATGAAATCTAGAAAACTGTATAAACTGGTCACATCCAGAGATTTGAAAGTATATTAAAAAGAATGCACTATTCATTCATAGATTTAACAACTTTTTTTAGTCATGCTTACTTGTGAGAGAGGAGAGAGAGTCTAACCTCTGAACACAATTCTACATGTGATGCATAAGTCAGTGTCATTCAAGTCTGGGCACAACACAAGAAAGGAATGATCCTTCCTTTCCAACCATTGTTGATGGATTTCGAGAACATAAACTATTATGTTGACATGACAATGGTATGTACATCTACGAATCATCCAATTCAATTTCAATATGACAATAGTTTGACATACCCAGGTTCTCTTCACTAGAACATTTGGAACTAATGTTAATTTTGTAACAGGAGATGAAAAGTGAAGGGTTGGCTCAAGACAGGATACAACTGCAGATGTCTTGGCTAGAAGAAAATCAAGGGGCTATATAGAAGGGAATATAAGCATCTATGGATTCCCCAATAAGAAAGAAACATTTTCTCTCATCTTAGGATACTCTGAACAAAATGATATCCACTCTCCAAATGTCACAGTCTTTGAATCACTTGTCTTTTCCACTTCGCTTCGTCTTTCTTGCGAGGTTAATGAGAAAACTAGAATGGTTGGTCAAAATTTCTCCCCCCCTTGCATTCAATGCTTAAGAGTGAAGATCTCTTTCCTTGTTAATGCAACTATGCAAGCGGTGTTTACTCACAGATTGTTTTTATTACAATAATTGTAGATGTTTGTGGTATAATTCATGGAGCTTGTGGATCTCACTCCTTTGAAAGATGATCTTGTAGGGATTTCTGGATTGACAAGTCTTTCTACAGAGCAAAGGAAGATAATTACCATAGCAGTGTAAAAATAAATGTAAAATTTAATTGATTATTATATTTATTATGAAATCTAACCACTCACATTGTTTAGCATGACTATCAGAGATCACAAAAACAATACACTTTGTCAAGAATTTTCTAGAGAAATTATCATATAATTCATTCATGCAAATACAATTACCATGATTCACCTAGAGGGTCATCGAATTTTAAGTTTTCTTTCATGATTTGTTTCCAATTTGGTTTTCTTTATTTTAATTGTATGCCACATTTTTTAAAAATTATTATCCTATAAATTTTAGGAAATTAATATCCAAGTGAAAGGCTATTAATTTCAGGAAATTAATATCAACTCATATACCATTTTTATTAAATTAATATGATGTCCCAAGTACAATTAATCATTACACAATCTCTCAACAATTGATAATTTAGCAGCTTTTCAATTTACCATCTCAATACCATTGTGTTTATTACATTGATCATGTCATTACAAATTTCTCATGATTGTTATTAAAAAACGTGTTAGCGGCTAGATACCGCATGCTTTGTAGTCACATCTAATATTACGGTCACTTTAGATGTATTAATTCCTATTGTTAATCTAAACAATGAAATATTCCTGAGATTTGTAGGGTTTTAAGTGTTGACAAAAGGATTCATGAGCCAAGGCTTGGAGAACCAATTGATTGGAGTGAATGACTTTGGCCTCGGATGATCCACACCTAGTATCATGGGATTTGAAATCAATGAGTTTCTCGAAAATGATGCACTACGTCATCTAACCATGCTTGGTTAGCATCCATGTAAGATGCTCGAAAACAACAAGATTGTATGGGAGAGTGAGGGCTCTCTTCTGGTTGAAATCAAATTCCTCTTGTACCTTCTCTAGTAGTGATTTAAACACATGATAATTAAAGTAATCCATTGGAATTATGAATTGTTTCAACTCCTTCCTCATATAAACAGTCAAATATCAGGCAAGATCATCTTGTCTTGATGCGATGTTCATCCATAATGCTTCATGCTTTCTTGCATGCTTGACCCTGGAAAATATTAAACACCATGTAGTGAGATAAATGTTTGATGAATCTTGTTTATTGGATACACATTATTTATCATCTAACGAATAGGATGTGCCAACCATTGAGAAAAACGAGCAAGATTCACAAGAATTGAGCCATTTCGATGGCTCAAGAAAATGTATGTGGTTTCACGTAGTATCATTATGACATAACCACATGTAGAAAATGAAAAGGAAAGAGTGTCAGAGGAAGAGAATAAAAACATAGAGGTTGATCAAATTGGATTGTCACAAATGAAGCTTGCAATAAGTCTATTCAATGTTGATTGTTTCCCTCCATTTTCCACAATGACTGGACCAATTATATATGTAAGGTAAATCCAAACACTTTAGTGGTGGCATGAATGTTATATAAGGAAATCAATTCGTTCTCATGATTAGTTAGTTTAATTTGTCCTTGCATGTCCAAATATGTTGATTTACCCAATTTCACACAAAGGTTGTATAGGCTTCATTAGATGCATTGAATGTACCTACAACTGATAATGGATATCTAAATCATTGGTCTAAAACTTTGACCAATTACTACCCATGGCTAAAGTCCCAAAAATAAAATTATGATGGTCTTCAATCAAAGTAACCACACCAATTCACTTTAGTGTTTCCTTTCTGCTTCTTAGGGGCATGCTAGTTATAGAAGTATAACAATGAAATACTCAATGAAATTACTTCATTGTAAGAAACAAAATCCAATCTTCCTAATACCATTGATACATTACATGATACTAATGAAATACTTCAAAATCAAGTTAGTTATTTGTATAACAATACTTCTAGTCTTCTTGAGAAGAATATTTTGAACAAGAAACTAATATCCAAGTTCAAGATGAGATCAATTCAATATATAACTATATTCCCAACTTTGTCTAGGGATTAACAATTGCATATATCCTTCTGAGAATACATGTTGTTGTAGAAGTTTTAGAGTAACTAAGATTTCACCATATCTAGCCACAAAATGAAGAGGATAAAAGACTTGGAGATCACTTGAATTTGTTTTATGTCCTTATTTTAGTGCATCCCAAATACTTTGATGGACATAAGAAACAAAGCCACTTTATCCTTCTATGATTACTTCATTCTATTCTACCATATTTACCAGCCCAAGATCAACCCTTGCAACCACTATCTCCTTGAACAATCTTGAAACCCTAAGGAAGGATTGAGAGTGATCATCCCCTTCCCTTGTTTTATCCATCTTAACTCATTGAAGGATTCAATGTTTTCCTTAATGGTTAGGAGTGTCTATCTCCTTAAGAATTTTCTTGGCTAGGGTTTAGTTCTAGGGGTTACAAGTGGCTATCCCCCTAGGTTTTAAAACATATTTATCTTGATCTTGTGATAGTAGCTCTTGAAGGGATAGGATGACACCTAGTGTTTATGAGGGGATAAACTCTATGGTTTTCTCTCCTAGGAGGTTGACCTAGGATTATGAGGTGATAATCCTATGATATACTTTCTAGTCTTATTTTTCCCTTAGTCTCCATTGAATTGATACATTAACTCCATATGCCCAATGAAAATACATTGATCTTGAGACCTCCAATAAATTTCTTCAATAGTCTAAAGATACCCAAACAATTTTTTCTCAGACTTCACTCTCCACATTGAGATTCCTTGCCCTAAGTCCTCACAATCTTAATTGAGGGAAACCCCCTTCAGTCAGAGGAAAGCTGACTTGAAGTAAAAGAGGGTTGGTGAGGTGACATGGGCCTTCCCTCTAATTTAAGCATGATTTCACTTGAGCTTTTGAAATTTAGATCAACAATTGCAAGTTTGTGTGATAAAACACCTGAGACATATCCTATTGATCCTAAACCTCATTAGATAAGACCCCTTTTACCATTGGAAGTTAGTCCTCCTCCTCAACCAACCTTTCCTAAGACTGATGATATATATTTAAATATTGATATGGCTAGTATTTTAGCAAAATTTAATGTACCTGTCCCTCTCAGTATTGATATTGTATTTTGTTTTTAAATACCTACAACACATTCACTATTGCGATGTCCGTGAGTGTTTCTCCCATAGCAACCACATCAGATCTGAAACCTCTTAACATCACTCTTGCGAGCTCTAGGACTGATGATATAGATTTAAATATTGATATGGCTAGTATCTTAGAAAAGGTTAATGTACCTTCCCCTCTCAATATTGATATTGTATTTTTTTTTTAAATACCAACAACACAATCACTATTGCGACGTCTTGGCATGTCGCTCCCATCGAATCCATGTCAGAGATGATACCTCTTAACGTCACTATTTCCACCTCCAAGACGTCTATCATTCCACCTCCAAGATGTCTCTCTTGCCACCTCCAAGACATCGGTCTTGCCACCTCCAAGAGTGTCGCTCCCATAGAAACCACGTCGAAGATGATACCTCTTAATATCGCTCTTGCCACCTCCAAGATGTCACTCTTTCCACCTCCAAGATGTCTCTCTTGCCAACTCCAAGATGTCTCTCTTTCCACCTCCAAGACGTCTCTCTTAATATGTCCAAGGCATCGGTCTTGCCACATCCAAGATGTCGATATTGACACCTGTTTGCATGAAACTTCGCAATAAAGACAAAATCTATGTTGTCAGAAAAGCAACATCATGTGAAATGACGTTTGAAGGGGTCCATTATTTGTCATTCTCTTGACAATATAAAGTGGAAATTGCATCGAATGCGTTATCGAAACTTGACCGAAATGTAATAGTGAATATAACAAGGCAGCAATAGTAAACCCAACATCATCTAAAATTTTCAAAAAAACCATATTATTTAAAACCCCGTGACCATCTGTGATGGTGCAATCAATCATATCCATAGCATATACAGTGGATGGACATGCCATAATTACCACGATTTCAATACTCCCTTGGAAATTAAAACCCAGAGTCATAGCAATCATCAAGTCAACCTACCATGTTGTACGGAGGCCACACATACCCACATATTACACACGAAGCATTGCAGTGACTTAATCAATTGAAACTAATGTTGGGTTAGCAATTCAATAATCTCAATGTAAAAGACAATGACTGTGCAATATCATTTCTCCAATCAACCAATTAACCATGTTGATCTTATCAATTTGACTATTATAACAACCAATTGTAGTGACTAAAAACCAATAACCAAAACCACTATCAACATAATCAACATAGAGGAGCCAATGATAGAACACTATCAACGATTCACCACTAACTCATAGCAATCACCAACATACCCGACTAGACATAATGGTTCCCTCTATCAAAAATTGGGCTTGAGAAGTCAAGGGTTTGCTCTGTGGACCAACACGGGGAGACTAGAGTCGCCCCCCTAGCATTGGATGAGAACCTCTGAGACCAAAAATGCACACACAGGGTATACCAAAAATAACTTCACAGACAGAGTGACAATTCTTGTGATAGGAGAGACTATGAATAGAGGAGCAAGGCTTTATTTTGATCCTGTAACAATACTTAGAACATGCAGGGTATAATCCAAGTGGTTTTCCAAATCAAATGAAGAAAAATGATATAGGACACAGCCAAGAAATAGAAATCATCCTGAAGCAATCCCTTTGGCATAATCGTCATCATAACCTACTTCACAAACATTAGTAACATGAACCAACCCATACCCAAGTAAAATAATGCACAGGGACATAAGCTGTTTCAAACCCAACAACCCAATAACATCAGAAGACTGGGTATGAAACCATCCAACTAACCTAGTAAGGATGAAAAAGAGCCTTTACAACTTCTAGCACTTAGAGCGATCAATGAAAAACTCTGACTTCAACCATCGTTTAATTTTCCATGAAAACCGCACAAACAATCTATTCCATAAAATATCACAAATTTACATAGTTGCCAGTTCTAACAGAAGCACATAACCATACATTACTGAGACAATATCTATTTCATAACCAGATCGGGTTGATGAATGGCTAAAAGACATACCTGTAACCAATAAATCCTTAAAAACACAAGCTTGGTCAAGCAATTCTTGCTCTGCTTGAAAATCAGAGCTTAACCAAAGGAAAACACAGTTGAACAATAACCGAGCTAGGGTGGCTGCGAGTGGAAGGAATATGAGTGACGTGCAGTAAATTCATGTTGCCTTCACCCCCCTAATTCAATTCCTTAGTACACGCCAATCAACCTTCCATAAATTTTCTTAATTAATCTATGCATCAAAATTAACATCCATCACTTCGTCAAATGCGCCACCCACATCACATTTAACCATTACCAACCATAATGCATATCAACCATGTTTTCATAAAACTCAATAAGTCGCATAGCTATTAACTTGTTAGCTAGGATTAACAAGGATCATTTTAATTCAATGCATGTACTGTAGCATAGTAGCATAGTTTAATCCCTTTTTTTCTCATTTTGTTTATATTTATTTTGTCTCTTTTCAATTGCTTTTATGTATTGTTACTAACATATCTCTTGTACAGGTCTCACAAGAATGAATCCATGAAAATATAGAAAGGGTAACAACGTATAACATAGGACATCATAGCATGAAATTAGAGTCTAGAGCAATAGAAACAACACATAACATGCCTTAGCCATCATTCATTTGTTGCAATTAGAAGCAACATATAATAGGCCTTATAGATCACCAATAAACCCAATATTTCATCAATCATGTAGAACCATGTAAGTAGTGTCGAACAACATCATAAACATGAAATAAGAACCATATCTGATCTCCCAGTCTACAAGGGGGTCCCACCTACTAGTATTATATATTTGGTTAACTTATAATAATAGGCTTTAGCAATACTTTGCGGGAAAAATCCTCGTTGCGATTTTAATCGTCAACAAACTGGTGAATCCACAGGGAATTTTTTTTTCAACATATTAGAACTCAAAACTCATGGTTTTGCAGGTCAAACTGATATAACCATGAAAATTATACAACAGGGGGAAGTGAGCGGATTTAATGGAAAAATGACCAGGAATTTGAGAATAACTCATGAAAAGTGTAAGTGTGAGGGGTTTAACCACTGCGTGCATAATCATTCAACTAGGATCAGTTCTTAACTTGATGGAGAAAATTTATGGACTTTCTCTCTTAAATTCTCAAATGGATGAAGAAAAGGAAAGCAAAAGCAGGAGATAACCCCCCGAAAAAAAAATTTAGACAACAATGGAAGAAAATAAAAAATTCAAGGGTACTTTCAGGGGAAACATCATAACAACTATGTAATCTTGGTTTTTATTGACTAACAATGCTTCAGAGGAGTGTCACTGTGGCAAACTAATCCAACATCTTAATTTGACCAAATTAACTAAAAGATGGTAAGCAACAAAATCATGGAAAAAATAAAATTGCAAAGATTAAAACATCAACAATAGATGAAGCAATGTAAAAAGAAGTAAGAAATGTTTCTAAAATAGAAAGCACAAGTCAAACAACTATAAAGCAGAAAAGAACCTAGTGAAAGATTGAAAGCAGGGCTAGATTACTAGTACACAGAAAATCCAAACAACGCTAGAACTTTTCATGTTGGTCCTTCGTAATGTTTCAAGTGAGGATCATTGGTGTTATAGGAAAAAAAATTCCCCTGTAAATCCTTTAGAATGTAAGAGCTAGTATCCAGGACAAAAGCAATTTTTAAAGGGCCCAAAAATAACACTTGGAACTCCCAGGTAATTATCATCCCTTTAACATATACAATTAGATCATCAAGATAGATATCCATACTAACCAATTCATCGAGAGTTGTGTGTATAAGTCTTTTAAAAGAGTTACTTTCATCAGGTAAGCCAAAAAGAAGATATTTATAAGTCATGGTACCCCAATTAGTGATAAGAGTGGTTTTGTGAGAATCTGCCCCTTTTCTCTTGATTTTACTTTGACCCAAAAAATTGTCAAGTAGAGCCCTCATCTGTGCACTTACAAACTATTGCATAAACATTTCCATATTAAGAGGAGGAAAATGATCTCTCATAATAGTCGAACTGAAAGTGAAAAAATAAATGCAGGTTATAATATGATCAGTATCCTTCGGAACAGGTCCCCAATTGGAAAGCCATTCATGGTAGACTGGAGAACTAATCCCAACCCTTAAGAAATTTTCCAACTCCCTTTGAAAAGGTTTTTTAAATGTAGAGTTAATAGGTCTTTTTTTTGCCTAACTGGTTTCATGCCTTCATTGATGGGGATAGCATGTTGTATAAGACTAGGATCAAAACCACGAAGGTCCTCAAAAAACCAAGCAAAAACATCTTGAAATCTTCCAAGTAACTTGGCAAAATTCACTTATTCTTTATCAGAACATTGGATAGTTATTTTAACATTCCTTGAAGATTCGAGTGCCCTAACGTTCAAGGACATGGATTCACCCACCTTCCTTTTCAAATCCTCTTCTTTTTATTTTTCTTTATTTCTTGCATCACTTGAAGAAAATGAACTCTCTGGAGGAGGCAGGCCCTTAGGAGTCTTGTTTTCTTCTATGGACATAATTTCCTTGGGATTAAGAGATTCATACTGAATGAAAGAGAAAATGTTATCATTGTTAGGGAGGGCCTGCCAAGATTTTATATTGTCAGGGATATGTGGATGATATAGAGATTGAAAAGTACAATCAGGCATGTGTGGAAAAAGTTGTCGATAAGGAGAGGTTGAAAAAGAAGCTAATCGATCAGCCATTGAATTCAAATCCCTCTTAACATGAGTGATATTGAAAGATAACAGGTTCAAGATAAGTGCCCAAACAATTTGGGTGTATATTTTTATCAACCTGTTGCTAGGAGAGTAAATATTACGTACAATATTCACAACAAGCTTGGAATCCCCATAAACTAAAAGGTGACCACAACCAAGATTATAGGCATTCTCAATGCCCAATAACAAAGATTCGAATTCGGTGACATTATTTCTGCAAGCAAACTCCAACCTATAAGAAAAGTTATGGATTTTTCCTACGGGAGAAATCAAGATAATGCCATCTTTGTTACCTTGATTAGAGCATGAACCATCAAAGTGCATGTGCCACATACCATCATCTAAATCAATTTGTTCCATGGGAATGTTATCCTCCTCGGAAAAGATGGAATATACCCCTAGGTCCTCTTCAATACAGTTTACATTAGGATGTGGGACACTCTCTATGTAATGTGATATCCTTCCCTCTCTAAGGACTATAATGTTTTTACCATTCCGAGGAACAAATAAATATGTTCCATTGAGTGAGAGGTATCCACCCATTAAGGCTTGCCAATATATTCCCACATTGATTGAGTAATTTCTTACTGGCATATCAATTAGTTGAATACTAAGGGTTGTCCTTATTTCAGGGTTTGCACACAAAACTAAGGTTACATCTTTAATATCACCTATGGTTGTTTGTTGTAGACTATTATAGGAGAGTATGCTTCTGGTGTTTTCATTTTTACAATACAAGCCTAGCTCTTCCATAATAATATTCAACATCACACTTAGGCCCGAATCGCCATCAATGAGGCAACAATGGGAGATCTTATCCATAATCTTTAAAGAAATCTAAAAAGGGGTATTTTTTACAGGGTATATAAATTTATGTACACATACTTTATTTACAGACGAATGCTCTTCGTTCACCCCTTCAGAGAGATTGGATACAATGAAAGCTTTTCCTTCCACCAATTTTTTCAGATGCATCTGTTGTTCAGGGATGACAACCATGTCCAAGGGTGGCATATGCTTCGATGTTGGCCAACTAACTCCAGATATTGTACTTGGAAAAGGGTAGAGGGGGATTTTTTCCTTGACTATCAGGAACCTTAGGAACTTGATTAGTAGCAGTGGGTGAGGATGAGCTCGGGCTAGAAGAATTGCGGGGAGGATCAAATTTTCCCTTGGGAGAATAGGATTTGTTCCTAGTATTGATGATCATGACATCTTCTGGCTCTGCAAAATCTAGGACAATGATAGTAGTTTATGGTCTTTTACTAAAGATTTTATCTCTGACACTCTTTCTTAGTTCACATGTGGATTCCTCATGGTGTTCTTATCAAAAGTTACACCAACTTCGAGGCAAGATAGCTTTAAGCTAAAAATTATTCTCAATTGGACTTCTAAAGGGGGGTGCAGAAGAGGATGAAGATCTAGGGATGAGAGGTGAGACAATCCCCTTTCACTCGAATGATATGATATGATTATTCATATCTTGTACTAGTTGTAAGAGGGAGGACATGTCTGTCTGTTTAACTGATTCCCCCTGGGGAAGACCTATTCTTTCAAGATATTCTTCATACTCTGAACAAGTATGAAAAGCATAAATGAAATTATCAATGACTTTTTCCTCAAGCCTACAATGGTAGGGGAAAGGTAATGCATTATAGTAATGCATGAAAGCGGCTTGGTTCTGAGGTTGAATGAGTTCAGGGATCTTATTGTATAGATTAGTGAAAATGAGTTGAAAGACTTGATGGCCTCACCATCCTTATAGGTGACATTATTATATTCCTGTAAGTTCTTGGCTGGGATTTTCAATTGCCCATGTGTGGATCTGAACCAATATATTTACTCCTCCCAAGTAGAAAGAATCTTAGGAGGAAGGTCAAAGAAATCGGTCGCATACTTTCCTTCCAAGGAATTGACGAATAAGCGCATGCAAGTATCATTGTCATCTGCTCCTATGTTGTGACAGGCATTAGAAAATTCCACTAGGTGTTCATTTGTAGTGACAATGTTATTTCTCGAGAACTTAGGAATATTCTCCTTGAAGTTAGGAAGTGGACGAGTAGGAGGTGCTAAGTTAAGAGGAGAGGAAATGTGCCATGGTGTGGTTGTGGCCTCCTCTTCAACCAAAAAAAGCCCATACTTTTTAATAACTTTGGTGGGATTTGTGGTAGATTGGAAATGGATATGGTGGCTATATAAGCTACCAATCACTAATGAAGATGAAGAATGAGAAGTGGAAGCATTTCTAGTGCCACAAGAGCCACTAGTAGATGCCATCTTGTAGATGATAGATAAGGGAAAGAAAGATGAACTGGATGAACTAGACAAAGTTCTCCTTAGAGAACTCTATTGGGTAGATAACACGACGTTCCTTCTTCATATTTCAGCAATAGGTTTAATTTTGGGTGATAAGCCTCTTCTTATTAAAGAGACACGAGAGTCTAAGGACATGAAAGAAAGGCCCAAAAATGAAGAAACAAGAAGTTTACTATTGATTTTTAGGCTGCCTACGTCTATCTTCTAATCGTTCTTGAGCACTAATGTCTCGTTCAATTGCTGCCCATGAATGATTAAGCTCAACGCGAGTGTTGCTAGTGTATAAAATGGTGTTAAAGATGTTCAAAGCAATGCTGGTCAAATCTTGAAGACCGAGCTCAATATTGGGCTACCTTGCAACAAGCACAGTCATTAAGAAGTAAAACTATAAAAGAATCAATATAAGAAAAATAGATGTATTCAATGATAATCGAGTATAAAAATTAACTAGAGAGATATTGAAGATCTCCCCAGTATGGTCACCAAATAAATGTTGAGGAAAATATATGAAATGATCTTACTCAAGCATTTTCAGATTCTTCTTGGCTAAATAAAAATAGACAGGAATGTCACCCTATGTCTATAGCCATAAAAAATAATATCGTAACTCACAAGTATTGATTACAAGTGCCTAGGCTAGTCTTTTTATAAATAGAAGCTTGCTCGAAAATTCATTATTAATATGATTTTCTGAATATAACAGTTGCTGAAATAAATGTAGAGACATAAGTAAAGACACCAAGATGATAATCAAGACAGATGAGACATAAATCAATCCTTTATTTCATTCCAATTCATCAAAGAGTCATTCTCTTTACAAAATTTCGTGAAGAATTTTTCAACCAAAGTCAAATTTAGACATCCCCGATGAAACATACAAAAGGACCTTTGACAAAAAATAAAATTTGAACTCTAAAACTTGGATCATCTTGCCATAGATTGTTGCCCACTCGACTATGCACAATAGCCTTTGTCAGTCATGAAAACTAATTCAAAAATAGACAAATCTACATAGACTATGAAAGATAGATCAACACCTCTGAAAACAAGTGTATGACTGATGTAATTCAACACTAAATATTGTTGTCTACAATAAGATCCTGTTGTCATAAAAAATAATTAGGCTTGTGATAAATTAAGGAATGTATGAAAACTAAACTATCTCAACATAAACTCAAGGATAAAACCTTAGTATCCTTCTCCTTCTATGCCTCCCCTTGTTCCTCCCTTTCCTTTTGCTTTTAAGCAATTAGAATTGGTTGAAGTAGTTGAACTACGTCATTAGTTAAGTTAAGTAAAAACTCAACCAAATTTTTAGTTAAGGGGAAAAGTCCTAAATCATAATAAGGGTTATAAATAAATAATAACTAGTAGGTGGGATCCCTTGTGACTCCCATTTGGCTCTTAACAATCATAACATAACTAATTAAGTAATAAAAACACCCCTCCTTGTGACTCCCATCATCACATTCACATTTGACAATTTATCTCATTGATATTTGAAATCATTTTAAAATATATATTACTCATATATCCAAACAAAACATGTTGTCCAAAACTTCTGAAGTCAACTGTTATCAACAATAAATAAAATAAAACTGAAAAACCATGTTTTCCACTCTGATATGCAATCTTTCCTTGGTTGTTGATGTCACCCTTTGATTTATCTGAATTTTCCTTTGGCTGCATTGAGCCTTTAGGCCTAATCTCATTAATCACATCAGAACAATCACCCCACAAATGCATCTGGGAAGACACGGATTTATTAGATCCATTGGAGGGTGAGGAAGGGGCACTAGTGGCTTTTCCTTTGTCAAGTGCATGGTGGGCCTTAGATTTCAATATTTTGCTAGCATGGGTGGATTGCAGTGGTGAGTGGGTAGGGGTTGCTTGGACAATTTGATTGTTAGGTGGGGGAGAAGGTAAGGATAAATTGGGCCAGCCACGATGTTGGGAGACTATTGGGTGGACAATCTCTTGCCATCCATTGTTTTTGGGAACCTCAATTTGCAATGAGACAGGAGGAGGCACGAGAATACCAGAGGCTTGTGGAGATTGGAAGGGAGGCCTTTCATGCCTAGGTTGGACCACTCCTTGCCCAATCGAATTTGAAAATCCATCCTGAAATAACTAGCCTAACTCTTGCGAGTTGGCATCAAAGTGTATGGAGAATCTTGGCCTTCTTGGGCCTCTATTCCAATTACCTCTCCCTCGATTTCCTCTGCCATGGCTACATCGACTGAAAAATCTCATTCATGCATCCATGATTGATTATCAAATAGTTATTTTACATCCATACATGAAAACTCCTTAAAAATATGAAATAGACTTTGGCTCAACAACATATTAGACTCATGCAATCCAATCCATATAAATTGTTTAACTGTTTGTCAATGAGAAAGGGGTGAACAAAAGGTCATGGGTTATGTGAGGGGTTTGTATTGAGAGAAACATGATAAAATGAGGGGGAAATAAAGATGGTTACTACTCAAAGACAACAAACAATCGACTGTAATGCAAACTAAAATAAGTATCACTATGATCCAAATAAGAAACTACGATTTCAAACTGCTTCAATACATAATTCTTCTTGACTGTAATTAAATTTTAGAACAAGCAGTGAAAAATGAATGTGGGAAGGTGATGGGGTTGTAATTAGCGAAACGAGAAATAATGCTAGGGAAAGAGAGCATATATTGTTCATAAAATTAATTAAGTGATCAATAAAACCATTCTGTAAAAGGAATAACACCAACCAAATAATCATTGTGATCAAATGAAAACTATTGTGTATAGTCCAATTAATTTTGTGCATTGACTTGCTCACTGCTGGTAATCATATTTTTAACAAAGTGTCACCAAACAAGACAACATGCATCCCACAACAACCTGTAAAAGAGTTATGTTTCTTTTCATTTTCCATTTAATATTTTAAAACAATTCCCAAATAAATACACAATCACTTATTTCCACTCTGTTCAACGTCGACTCATCAACCACTGCCTACGAATTATTTCAATCATCAAATATAGAATCAACAATCATTCTTGATTATGTCCTTTAATTCATTTAATAATTAAAGTGTAATGAGGTTATATTGTCATAGAACCCGTGTCTATCTCTGCTACGATTCATGATATTTATCAATGCACATAATGGACGACCAAATACAACCATAAAAAATTTAGTTGCAAAGATCTTGAATTGCCATTTAAACACATAGACAACAATCACCATTTTAACTCATACTATGCTTGGAATATACAGTTCATTCGACAAAACGCAGAGTATTTATGTGAATGTATAGGTCCAAAACATCCAAAATGTTGGGCTATGAATCAATATAATGAGGCAACAACAATAAGCTCGATCTCATATAAAATTTTCAACAAAACCATATTGTTTAAAAACCCGTGACCATCTCTGATGGCGCAATCAATCATATCCATGGCATATACAGTGGATGGCCATGCCATAATTACCATGATTGCAATACTTCCATGGAAATTAAAACCCTCGATCACAACAATCATCAACTCAACCTAACATGTTGTAGGAAGGCCACACATACCCATGCATTACACACAAAGCATTGCAGTCACTTAATCAATTGAAACTAATGTTGGGTTAACAATTCAATAATTGCAATGTAAAAGACAGTGACTGTGCAATCGCATTCCTCCAATCAGCCAATTAACCATCTGATCTTATCAATTTGATTGTTATAACAACTAATTTTAGTGACTAAAAACCAATAACCAAAACCACTGTCAACATAATCAACAGAGACGTACCCGACCAGACATAATGGTTCCCTCTATCAAAAATTGGGCTTGAGAAGTCAAGGGTTTGTTCTGTGGACCAACATAGGGAGACTAGAGTCTCCCCCCAAGCATTGGGTGAGAACCTCTAAGATCAATGGTGCACACACAAGGTATACCACAAATAATTTTGTATACATGGTGACAATTCCTATGATAGGAGAGACTATGAACATAGAAGCAAGGATTTATTTTGGTCTTGTAACAATACTTAGAACACACATGGTATAATCCTCGTGATTTTCCCAATCAACTGAAGAATGTTGAGATAGGACAGAGCCGACAAATAGAAATCATCCTTAAGCAAGACCTTTGGCATAACAATCATCACAACCTATTGGGAAAACATTAGTAACATGAAGGAGCCCATACCCAAGTAAAATAATGTGCAGTGACACAAGGTGTTTCAAACCCAACAACCCAATAACAACAAAAGACTGGGTATGAAACCCTCCAAGTAACCCAATAATGATGACAAAGAGCCTTTCCAACTTGTAACACTCAGAGTGATCAATGAAAAACTGTGACTTCAACCATCATTTCATTTTCCATGAAAACCACACAAACAATCTATTCCAGAAAATATCACAAATTTACATAGTTGTCAGTTGTAAGAAAAGCACAGACCCATACATCACCGAGCCAATATCTATTTCATAACCAAAGCGGGTTCATGGATGGAGAAAAGACATACATGTAACCAAGAAATACTTAAAAAAACGAGCTTGGTCGAGCGGTTCTTCCTCTCTTGAAAATCAGAGCTTAACCACAACAAAACACAGTTGAACAATAGCCGAGCTAGGGTGGCATCCAGTGGAAGGAGTATGAGTGACGTGCAGTAAATGCATGTCGCCTCCACCCCCCCTCATTCAATTCCTTAGTACACGCCAACCAACCTTCCATAAATTCACTTAATTAATCTATGCATCAAACTTAACATCCATCAGTTTGTTAAACACACCACCCACATCACATTTAACCATTGCCAACCATAACACATATCAACCATGTTTTCATAAAACTCAATAAGTCACATAGCTATTAACTTGTTAGCTAGGATTAACAACGATCATTTTAATTTCAATGCATGCAGTGTAGCATAGTAGCATAGTTTAATCCCTTCTTTTTGCATTTTGTTTATATTTCTTTTGTCTCTTTTCAACTGCTCTTATGTATTGTTACTAACATATCTCTTGTGTAGGTGTCACAACAATGAATCCAGGAACACATACCAAGGGTAACAATGGATAACATAGGCCATCATAACATGAAATTAGAGCCTAGAGCAATTGAAACAACACATAACATGCCTTATCAATCATTCATTTCTCACAATTAGAACCAACATATAATAGGCCTTATCCATCGCCAATAAAACCAAGATTTCATCAATCATGTAGAATCGTGTAAGCAGTGTTGAACAACAACATAAACATTAAATAAGAACCAGATCTGATCTCCCAGTCTACAAAGGGGTCCCACCTACTAGTATTATATATCTTGTTAGCTTATAATAATAGGCTTTAGGAATACTTTGCAGGCAAAATCCTCATTGCAATTTTAATTGTCAACAATCACCATATATGAAAACCGTACTAAAGAGAAAAGGATTTTGGCAATATACAAAGGTTGCAATTCCAAATCCAGCACATGACCAGGCGAAGTTCGTTGTTGATGGTAAGAAGGATAAGGTTGTAGGGATCATTATGGCCTACATCTCATGGGAGATTCATTTTCACCTCAGTGGAGTTGATTGTCCTCATTAAGTCTGGAAGAAGCTAAAGACATTGTTCAATAGATTGTGTGAGAGCCACGCCATGCAATTGGCAAAAGAGTTGATCTCTCTCGATCCTCATTCCTTTGGGATATGGAGGAATATTTGTCATGTGTCCAAGAACTCTAGTTGAAATTGGGAAAATGTGGAAAGAAATATAATCAATCTTATCATCTCATATAAAAATTCAACACTTGCAACCTCCCCAATAACAAGAATACTTCACCCAACTATCCTATCTTAGAGTTGGTGGTAATTACTCTTCTTATAGTTATAGGAAGATTGGAACTATTCCTTGAACTTGGATGTGGAGTTGGAGCATTTGGGATAGGATCACTATCCATAAAAAGGTGATATCAAAGAAATAACCCATAGAGGGGTTATTGAGTTCAATGTGAATTCATACACACACCCTACAATGTTATGTATATGAGCTAATAGAAATCTCAATGATCCATGGCTAGACTATAGCATGGAAGTAGATAGCCTACAATGAATGCTAGTGGATCTTCTTCTATGTTGTTGGGCCATGCCATACATAATATACCAGGTTGCATGCAAATGACACTAAGGTTGACCACATCAGAGACTAGATACTAAAATGTGTTCCATCATGGGATCAAAAATTCCATTTTTGGAGGACAAAATGAGAAATACAAAATTTGGTAAAAAATAATGACCAGTTTTGGATTAACATAAGAAATGAATAACGAAAGAAATTTCAAAAATTTCCTTTCTTTTCCATTGAGTACTCAAATATGCAATTTGAATGAACAACCAACTTTCCAAAATAAAAAAATGTAGAGATAAGGAGCTTAAACCATATTGAAAATATTAAGTAATGAAGTTTTTACTTTGTTGTGAGGGAAACATGAGAAAAATCCTGGGAAAATGTACTAAAACTTGCCTATCAAATAATATACTCTATGGCCTATCCTGAAAACACCCATCTTCCCAAGGTGATAAAACCTTTAAATAGTTTTCTAAGGTAGTTGAGTCAATTTTGAAAATCACATGAAATATTGATTTCTGGAAAACCGAACCACTAATTGAGCCTCCATTGATACTTAAGATGAGAGTGAAAATCCCATGAAAATCCTAATTTCTTGTATACCAAACCACTAATGAAGCCTCCATTGCTGATATTTATTGAAGTTCTTCCTCTGTTAGGGTTTCATTGTTCAATAGAATTCGTCACAATATAAGAACAAGAGGAGGAAAAATGGGGCTACTAGGGTTTCATTGTTTGGCATGGGAGAAACATAAGAGGAAAAATGAGGTGAATTGGAATTTCCCAATGTTTTATATTCCAACATGCCCCACCTCTAAATGCCTAGTACAGAGCCCCAATACCTACATTGGTGCCTAATATTAAAAAATACCTCCTCCCCTTATTATACATCAATATATTGTCGTATGTTTTGACCCCTTTTTATATTTCCTTTATGAATATGATGTGTTGATTTTGACAAAATTTGGGTCATCAAGTTTTAATGTGTTTTAAGGGACATAAATTGTAGTTTTTGGCCCGGTGATAGATATGATTTCTTATCCAATGAAAAAATTGTGTTTGTCGTTGATATCTTTCCAATGAGCTATTGTGCACCCAAAGCATAGATCATATGTGAAAGTTATGGCCTTGGCAAGGTAATAATCCAAATATCCACTACATGTCCATGCATCTACCATGTTAGGACTCCATAATTGAAATATGAGAAGACATTAACATGTAGGAATCCACTAAAGAATTCTAGAAGCATCATGAAGGTTCCAAGAGGGTTTCAAAACCCTAATCCTAACCTTAATTATAGCTATCAAAAACCTTATAAAAGGGGTGGGGGAGAGGGTTCACTTTTTCACAAGCCCCCAATTGTTTTGTAGTATGAACATTCAAATGAAATATATTCTAATAGAGCATAGAGACAAAAACTAGTGTGGAGGACTGTAGAAGAGGGGTGGGGGAGGGGGTTCACTGAACATGCAAATGGAAGAGATTCTAATAGAGTATAGAAAAGAAAACTAGTGTGGAGGATTGTAGAAGACCATAGTGTCTCATACCTTAGCAGTAAGCTTGGACAACTTTGTAATATGTATTGCATTCTCCTTAATAGAAGAATTCAAAATGTAGTCATTTATTAAATGTTGGTTTTCTTGTATGGGTTTCCAACATAAATATGTGTGTTCCATTTTATGATTTTTCTATTGTGATCTATTTCATTTGTTACACTAATGAAAAATCTAAATGGTGTGTTTTTATTTTTATTAAAGCATTAAAAATAACAAGGTGAAACAAAAACTCATTATAGTTGTTTAAAATTTAGGTTTGTTTTGGTGAGCTAGGCATTAAAACATTCAAAACCATTTACAAATCACCTCCATATTCAAATAATTTCACTTATAAATTATCAATTATAAATAACTAAAATAAGAAAAATACTAAAACCATTTTAATATTTTTTAATAACCTTATTTGAGAGCAGAAAAGGTATGATTCAGAATCCATCATGTACTCAAATGATTGAAAGGAAGATCACTATATTCTAGGTTATACATGTATACTTAAGCACACTATCATTTATATATATATTTTTTTCAATCAACCTTCTGTGTAATTTCCTATACTTAATTCTTCATCACAATATCAATTACATATTTTTTTTTTCAATCAACTTTCTTTGTAATTTTCTATATTTCACAATATCATTTACAATTTTTTTTTCAATGAATTTTCTTTGTAATTTCCTATATTTAATTCGTCATAGGTTATGCCAGTATTGATTTCCTATATTTAATTCGTCATAGGTTATGCAGGTATTGATTTTGAAAGACACTCATGCACCTTGAAAGTGAAGGGTTGTCAAGTCAGATTCATATTTTTTTTTTTCAATCAACCTTCTGTGTAATTTCCTATACTTAATTCTTCATCGCAATATCATTTACAGATTTTTTTTTTTCAATCAACTTTCTTTGTAATTTCCTATATTTCACAATATCATTTACAGATTTTTTTTTTCAATGAACTTTCTTTGTAATTTCCTATATTTAATTCGTCATAGGTTATGCTAGTATTGATTTCCTATATTTAATTCGTCATAGGTTATGCAAGTATTGATTTTGAAAGACACTCATGCACCTTGAAAGTGAAGGGTTCTCAAGTCAGATTCATTTGAAGGTAGGGGACAAGAGACCACTTTTAAGTGATCCCCCACCTCCCAAATTGAAATTGAGAAAATAACATATTATTAATTGTTAAAATAATATATTAGTAATTAGGATAATACGATAGAACAAAGCAACATCGACATAATCCAATCATGAGAGCGAACGCGAGAGATGGGCATCGCATCGTCCCTTAAACGCCCCCTCCTGATATCGATTCTCCAATCAGCATGTATTAATCTTAATTTTTGGACATTGATTTTCTACCTATTTTTCTACCCTACTGAGGTGATCAATAATACTTCATTCAAAGTCAAGCAATAGAAGTTCCTTCTCTCACATTGTTGCTGCATTTCTACCTTTAGTGTTAAGTAGAAGCATAGTCATTAGAAATGTAATATCAAAATATAATCGTTCTCAAGTTTCTAATACTGGTCCAAGAATCCTTGTATTGCACACAAAGTGCCTGGTGCATGCATTTGTTTTTACTATATAAGAGACTTTCTATTTATTCCTTCCATCACTCTTTATGATCAAGATTTTATGAGCAGAACGAAATGAATACAGATTATTAACAGGTGCTTAACACAAAATAACAGAGATACAGTAAAAATGGTTTTCTATTCAATAATGAAATAAGCTGAAACTACAAAATGCAGCGGAAACAAGCTTGTTGGAACGGTGGCGGCTTCAAAAGTCATGTGGGCCCCATTTGGGTAAGTTAGTACATCAACTTTCCGGGGTCGTAACTTTTGCATACGATGTCCGTTTTAGGCATGTGATAGCCCGTTGGAAAGGTATTGTTGAGGAGATTTATTTTGGGGGCTCAATCATGCCTTCGACTATCACTGAGGAGATCGATACTGAAAAACCTTCATTTAGGCCCTCAAAATGGCCCCAGAAGTAAAAACTGCTAAAAATAGTAAATTGCCAAAAATGTCAGAAAACTATTTTGAGCCAGTTGGAAAAGGTGGGTGGCCACCAATATCCATCTAGATCAATCCTTCCTCCTTAGGAAGAAATGGTCTCCATTGCGTTGAGGTACCCCATTAGATGAGGAAATTTCTGTTGAATTTGGCCCTGGGTGAGCCACTTGCCTTGGTGTAGGAGCTGCCCTGCTTTGATGACTCGATAAAGTTGGATCCTTTATTGTCGAGTGCCCTTGATCTGTCTATCCACAATCTAATCATTGGATGCTTGTTGTATGCAGTTGGGGTTGAGCTCTGTATGTGTCAGTTGTTCTGCTAATTTTGAGGTGTCCAATAATGGTGGGAAATAAGGGCGAAGGAGATCCACGTTGAACACTGGGTGCAGGCCAAGGAAAGGAGGAATGTTGAGCTCAAAAGCATTATCCCCCACGGCCTTGGTGATAGTGTACGGTCCATAACAGAGTGGTTGAAGCTTCTGATGGGGTCCTGTAAGGCATTCTTTCTACAAGTGCAACCAAACTTTGTCGCCCACCTGAAACTTATGCGGCACCCGATGTTGATCATGGTGTTGTTTGTACTTGTCATTGGACTTTTGTAGGATATCCTAAACTTGTTGGCGGATGTGCTGGATCCTCTCAATGAACCGGGTAGCTTTGTCAGCTTCAGTTGGAGCAGGAGATGAGTCAGTCGAGGTGACCACAAGGGGAAGTGCAACATCTATGGGACCCAATGGTTGGAATCCCAACCCCAATTGAAAGGGGTTGTGGCCGGTTGAGCTATGCAAGGCTCGTTTGTAGCTATGCTAAACATAGGGAAGGCTCGCATCCCATGTGCAAGGGTTCTTTGAATTATACATGCGAAGGATATGCACAATCATTCGATTTACACCCTCGGTTTGGCCATCTGTCTAGGGTTGGAAGGCCATGGATTTGGTGAGCTTGGTGTCCAGCAGTGACCAGAGGCTCGACCAGAATCTGCTGAGAAATCGACTATCCTGATCTGAGACAATGGTTTGTGGGATTCCAAAATGTACCCAGACTCGTTCAAAGAAGAGCTTGGTAGTGGCCGCTGCTGTGATGCTCTTCTTGCAAGCAACCAGAATCGCCATCTTAGAAAAGCGATCAACAACCACAAAAACATAGTCATTTCTCTGCTTGGTGGATGGGAGGCCCGACATGTAGTCCATTGAGATGGATTCCCATGGATTTTCAGAAGTAGGAAGAGGGGTGTACAGGCCCTGTTTCTTAGTGGTTGGTTTGGCAATAGCGCAGGCAGTGCAGGACCTGATATACTTTCCAACCTCCTGTCAAAGTTTCAGCTAGTAGAAATGTTTCTGTAGCATCGCCACTGTCTTTTCAACATTGAAGTGTCCTGCCACCTAACTGTAGTGGGCTTCCCAGATCAGCTTCACTCGGTCACTTGATGGAACAAAGATATGGCCCAGACGACACAACAACCCATCCTAAAGATGAAAATTATCGACAACTGCATTTGCACCAAACATTTGGTAGGTGGTGGCGAAGTCAGGGTCTGTCTCATAGAGTTGGGGCCATCCAGATGTCTCATGGCCGCAAGAGTCTAGTACTGTGGTGAGTGCCATGACTGGCAGTCTGCTGAGGCAATCAACGATGTGATTGGTGCTTCCTGTTTTATACTTGATGTTGAGGTAGAATTGTTGCAAGTATGTGGACCACTTTTAATGGCAGTCATTCTGCAGTTTTCCCTGTGTCTGCATTAACTACAGTGGCTTATGATCAGTGT
>JASDQU010737739.1:29299-40467 GCA_032191745.1 Picea mariana | reverse complement strand
CTAACATCTTGTGTCGGTGTCTTGACCGAATCTGGTATTTGACGGAATCTGTGAGCTTACCCTGACCTGACATATTGAAATGTATTTGGGTTTGAACCTCTCTTTTTTCTGAATTTCTGCGTGTGCATGCTCATGTTCAGATGGATAACAAAGTTGTATCAATCGATAATTACGAGGATGTGCCTGTGAACAACGAAGATGCCCTTTTAAAAGCGCTGGCTAATCAGCCCCTCAGTGTGGGAATCGACGGCTCTGACAGATTTTTCCAGCATTACGCAGGCGTAAGAACTAAACAACAGATTATCATTTCTACTGATTGTCTCCTCCCATGATGATTGAATTGGAAAAGAAATTTCCATGTCAATTCCATTTGGGTTTGTGTTTTCTAATTGCAGGGCGTGATGTCGGGGGATTGTGGAACCGAGATGACTCATGCCATTGTAGCAGTAGGGTTTGGCAGCGACGAAGAGAAGGACTACATTATCGCGAAGAATTCATGGAGTAATCAGTGGGGAGAAGATGGATACATCAGGGTTGAGAGGGCCATTGGCGAGGAAGGAATGTGTGGGATCAACAAGATGGCTTCTTATCCGATCAAAACAAATCCAGAACCCCCTTCACCTAGTCCTATTCCAGTAGAATGCGACGATTCATACTCCTGCCCTTCGGCAAGCACATGCTGCTGCTTGAACCCCATGAGTGGCTTCTGCGATTCATGGGGATGTTGCTTGATGGAATCTGTGTTAAATATATTGTAACCTCAACAGGCTGACTGTAGATTGCCAGCTGTCATTGCCAGTTGTACTTTCATTTCTTGATTTGCTTGAGCCTATTTAGCTCAGCTATTTTCCTTTTGCATAGTATTTCTTCATTAACTCTTCTCATTGTACTTTCTCCTTACATTCTCAATATACTTAATACTATTTCTACTCTGTTATTTTCTCTCTGCATTTTTTGCTTCACAATTTATCATGGTATCAGAGCTACAGTAGTAAGCCTCTTCACATAGGTTAGAGAGCAACATGATCCTCACAGCGCAAAGCTTACACGGATCACGAGAGCAGGCGACACAGGCTTTTCACAAGGCTTGGAGAGTTGTCCATAATACTCTCAAAAGATCCTCGTAGGAAGCTCACGTGAGGAAGCAGAGCGCTATACGCTCAAAAGATCGAGCAAGCAGAGACTGCAGAAGGAGAAACTCTAAAGAATCGCAAACAATTTCATATTCGTCAAAGATTCATGAAGAAGAGTTGCAGGAGGCAGGAACATTTGAAGAATTCAAGGAAATTCGTTCAAATTTGTGAAAGATTGTTGCAGAAGGCATAATCGTTTAAAGAATTTCAGGAAATCTCTCTAATCCATCAAAGACTGTTCTAGAGAACATAAAGCTCTAAAGAATTAGTGAAAATCTTTCAATTCCTGAAAGATTCACGAATTTCCTTTCTTGGGGGAAACTCTTTGCAAGAACAGCGAAGAACCTGCGAAAGAAGCCAAGAACGAGCAATCGCAGCCGTAAGATCCATCCTGCGAACAGATCTGAGGCGAAAATTCAGTTCAGAAGGGACGAGGAGAGCGGAGTAAAGGCGAAAGAATTTCATCCATTAGATCTTGCGCAGAGGATCGATAGCCATCGGATTCATGAGAAAGTGCACAAGATTTAGTCATTTAGAGTGCACAGAAAAAAAATGAATTCACGAAATCCTAAAAGAATCTGGACCGTCCATCAAGGAGGACACGTGGCGAGCTCTAGGCATTTCGCTGACTCGCACGATGTAAAGGTCAGAAGACTGCCGTGAGAATTCATGAATCGCGAAATCCCGATTCATTCTGGATCGTTGGATCGAAAAAGATCGTGAGTCTTCGATCTGAGTCTATCGCAAAATCGGGAATCGGGAGTTGGACAAGCAAAGGAGACAGCACTCCAAACCCCGATACATGAAATCGTGAAATCCCAAAAGGATTGTGAGCCGTCCATACTCAGAGGACAGGTGGCGGAAAATCTAAGTGCCATAATTTCAGCATCTCGGCATTCGCAGTTTGGGTAACTCAGTGACAAGACTTCTAAAGTCGCTAAATAACGAATCGCGAAATCCCGAAAGGAACTGGACCGTCAGATTATAGGAAGAACTGGACCGTTGAATTGTCCAAAGGGAAATTTCGACATTTCGCATACTGGGGATCCTGCAGACAGAGGACCGGGACACTTCGCATCGCAAAATCCTGAAACACGAAATTGCGAAAAGACGTACGAGAAGGAAAGGTGCCAAGATATTTCTGGATTCGACATTTCAGCCATCCAAGAGGCAAGAAGTTAGGCAACTCAACATTGAAAGTCCCGAAAAGAGAAATCTCGAAAAGGCATTTTAATAGGCACCAGGATATTTCAGATTTCGGAAAATTGAGGGACAAAGAAGAGGCACAGGCATCGCTATTCTCTGAATCATGAAAAGTTGTTAGCGCTTTAACATTTAGGTGCATAGTCACACTGAACGGAGACTAAGGGCCAATCCAAGGCCGTTAAACTCTCTTCGGCATTTCATTGACCGGAAGTTGGAGAGACAAGAATTCAGAGGACTCGTATAACAAAGTCCAGAAGTCAGAATCGCGAAGCCAAAACTCACGAAGTCAAAACTCGTGAAATCTTGAATCGCAGAGTTTCGAAGTCACTGCAAGAAATTAGTAGACCTGGTTTAGGGGTAAGAAATAGGTAAACACAAAATTTTTCAAAATATTTTTTCTGTTTTGTTCAAATTCTTTAACTATGGCGACCTCTAGCAATTTAGGACCAACTCAAGGTCCGATTCTTCTTGGAAAGAAATATGAGTTTTGGTCTCTCTGAATGAAATCCTTCTTGCAAGCACAAGAGTGCTGGGATCCAGTGGATCTTGGATATGTGGAACCAGATCCAACAGACCTGTCCGCCATGACAAACCAGCAGAGAATTGTTGAGGCAACTCAGAGGAACAGAGAAAATAAAGCTAAATTACAGATTCAAAATTCTGTGGATGACTCGATTTTCTCAAAAATCACAGACGCTGGTACTTTAAAATAGGCCTGGGACATCCTTAAATCAGCCTACCAAGGAAATGATAGGGTCAAAATAGTTAAACTGAAGACCTTGAGGACGCAATTCGAGACTCTAAGAATGACAGAATCCTAAAATGTGGATCAGTTTATGACCAGAGTCATGGGCATTGTGAACCAGATTAGATTGACTGGTGAAGCCATCCCTGATCAACGCATTGTTGAAAAATTCCTCAGAAGTTTACCAAATAAATTCGAAATGGTTGTTACAACAATCCTTGAATCCAAGGATCTCTCATGTTTTTCAATAGATGAACTAATTGGTTCTCTGGTGACCCATGAGACCAGACTGCATCTCACAGATGATTCAATTGCCAATGCCATCAAAACACAATTCTCCTTCAGTAGATGGAGAGGTAGAGGTCACCAAGGATGAGGGAGTACTACAAGTGACCAACACTCGAATGGAGGTAACAGACAACAGAGCCAGCATCAAAATTTTCAAGGTCACAGACAACAACACCAGAATCATAATTTTCAGCCTCAAAGAGGCAGAGGGAGAAGATCAAATGACAAATCAAGCATACAATGCTATTACTACAAAAAATATGGGCACTATGAATCTGAATGCAAGAAGAAGCAAGAATATCAGCTCTCAGGTAGAGCACATGTGTCAATTCATACGGGAGAAACCTCAAAAGGTATGTTTCTCTCATGTCACAAGTCTGAAGAACAACCTAAAGATCTCTGGTTGTTGGACAGTGGATGCAACAATCACATGACAAGTAACAAAGATTTACTTTCATGCATTGATTCTTCAATCTCACCTGATATTACACTTGGAAATGATTCCTTAGTCAAAGTTCAAGGCAAAGGAACTGTACCTATTCTTACTAAACAAAATGAAAAGAAAGACATAAACAATGTTTATCATGTTCTAGATCTAAAACATAATCTGCTAAGTGTAGGACAACTCATTGAACATGGATATAAGGTACTCTTTGAGGGAGCATCTTGCAAGATATATGACAAAACCCCAAGAAGAAAATTGATTTCTGAAATCCACATGACTCAGAATAGGATGTTTCCCCTTACACTCAAAACTGCAAATCTGATTCAACCATATGCACAAAGTGCATCCACCCTGAATGAAACAAAGGTTTTGCATACAAGATTTGGACATCTACCCTTTAAGAATGTAAGTCTTCTATAGAAGCACTCCATGGTCAAAGGTCTTCCCATCTTTAAAGAACAAAATTCCCCATGTGAGTCTTGCATACTTGGAAAACATAAGAGAACTAGTTTTCCACAGTCCACAACTCAAGCCAAACAAAATCTTGAACTTGTTCACACTGAACTGTGTGGACCAATGCAAATAGAATCAATAGGTGGTAGCTTTTATTTTGTAACATTTATTGATGATTTGAGCATAAAAATCTAGATCTATTTTCTCATACACAAGTCTGAAACTTTTGCAAAATTCAAAGAATTCAAGGCAGAAGCTGAAAAACGGAGTGGCAAATATATAAAAGCACCCAGGCCAAATGGAGGAGGAGAATACAACTCCAATGAATTTGCAAATTTTTGCAAATCACAAGGCATTATCATGCACACAACAGCCAGGTATACGCCACAACAGAATGGAGTGGCTGAAAGGAAAAATCAGACAATAATGAATATGGCAAGAACACTTCTTAAAGAGAAAAGTTTGGCAAATATTTTTTGGGCTGAAGCAGTAGCATGCTCTGTTTATCTCTTGAATAGATCTCCAACCACAAGTCTAAAGATGAAAGTCCCTCAAGAAGCATGGAGTGGGACAAAGCTAAATGTTGCACATCTAAGGACATTCGGTTGCATAGCATATGCTCACATACCTTCCAAATTAAGGAAGAAACTGGACGATAGAAGTGAGAAATGTATCTTTATAGGATATAGTGAAACATCTAAAGCCTACAGGCTTTACAATCCAATCTTCAAGAAACTAATTCTCAACGGAGATGTAAAATTTCTGGAAAATCAATTCTGGAATGAATTAGAAAATCAACAACTGGACAGTCAAAATCCATTGCTGCCAAGTTCTGAAAACGTAGAAAATTCAGAACAATCAATACCTCAACTTGCTCGACCAAGATTGCAGGTACAAAGACAACCCAAAAACTCTTAGGATAACTCAACTTTCAGCAGAGACTCATCCTCTAAAATTCAAAATCAGAGAACTCGAAGTTTGAGAGATATCCATCAGGAGTTGGATGATTTTGAACAACACAATCTTTTTTCTTTAATGATATGTCAACCTACATCTTTTAAGGAAGCCACTAAGGAGCCACATTGGGTTCAAGCCATGAACCAATAAATTGACTCCATTGAGAAGAACAAGACATGGGATCTTGTTGATTTGCCAAGTCACAAGAAAAGTATTGGTGTCAAGTGGGTTTACAAAACTAAACTCAATGAAAAATGGAAGATCGAAAAACACAAGGCAAGACTTGTTACCAAAGGATTCTCACAACAACTTGGTACTAATTATGCTGAAAATTTTTCTCCAATAGCAAGATTAGACATTGTAAGAACTCTATTAGCCATAGCAGCCCAACATAAATGGAAAGTATACCAGATGGATGTCAAGTCAGCTTTCATGAATGGTTTCTTAGATGAAGAAGTTTATTTCGATCAACCACCTGAATTTGAAGTCCAAGAGCAGCTAGCCAAAGTATATAGGTTGAAGAAAGCCTTGTATGGCTTAAAGCAAGCTCCAAGAGCTTGGTACAACAGAATTGACACTTATCTGATCAAAAGTGGTTTCAACAGAAGTNAGTCAGCTTTCATGAATGGTTTCTTAGATGAAGAAGTTTATTTCGATCAACCACCTGAATTTGAAGTCCAAGAGCAACTAGCCAAAGTATATAGGTTGAAGAAAGCCTTGTATGGCTTAAAGCAAGCTCCAAGAGCTTGGTACAACAGAATTGACACTTATCTGATCAAAAGTGGTTTCAACAGAAGTCAAAATGAGCCAACTCTTTACACCAAAATTGATCAGCATGGTAAAATTTTGAATGTATGTTTATATGTTGATGACATGATATATACTGGAAATCTTGAATTAACCAATTTTAAACACGCCATGCAATCTGAGTTTGAGATGACAGATCTTGGCATCATGAAATATTTTTTGGGGATTGAGGTTGATCAATCAACCAAAGGCATTTTTGTCTATCAGAAAAAGTATGCAGCAGACATCATCAAAAGATTTCGCATGGAAGAATGCAATCCAGCAGAAACCCCTATACCTCTAGGCACAAAATTAAGCAAGAAAGATGAAGGCCCTATAGTGGACCCTACCCTTTACAAAATTTTAGTAGGCAGTTTGTTGTATCTTACAGCAACTAGGCCTGATATTATGTATGCAGCTAGCTTGTTTCCAGATTCATGGAATCTCCCAAAAATTCTCACTGGAAAATGGAAAAACGGATTCTGAGATATATTGCAGGAACTCTCAATTTTGGCTTATGGTACACTAAATCTGATAGCAATCAACTTTATGGTTACACAAATAGTGATTTTGCAGGCAGCCTAGATGATAGGAAAAGCAACTCAGGACATGTTTTTCACCTGGGTATGAACCTAATCTCATGGGCATCAAATAAGCAGCCAACTGTCTCAATATCTTCTACAGAGGCAGAGTATGTCGCTGCTACCTTAACTTCTTGTCAAGCTGTGTGGCTGAGAAGAATATTGAAAGATATGTCACATACAGAAAAGGATCCAACTCCTATTTTCTGTGACAATACTTCAACAATAGCTCTATCTAAAAATCATGTGTTTCATAAGAAAAGAAAACACATTGACACTCGCTTTCACTTCATCCGCGAGCTAGTCAATAATGGTTATATTGCACTTAAATTCTGTAGTTCTCGAGATCAGCTCACAGATATCTTCACAAAGCCACTGAGAAAATTTGTTTTTGATTTTCAGATACAGTACTTGGGCATAATCAGTGTTGATGTTTGTAACTGTTGAGTTTAAGAGGGAGTGTTAAATATAATGTAACCTCAATAGGCTGACTGTACACTGCCAGCTGTCCTAGCCAATTGTACTTTCATTTCTTGATTTTCTTGATCCTATTTAGCTTAGCTATTTTCCTTTTGCACAATACTTCTTCATTAACTCTACTCATTGTACTTTCTCCTTGCATTCTCAATATACTGAATACTATTTCTGCTCTGTTCTTTTCTCTTTTCATTTCTTGCTTCACAATTTATCAATCTGCAGTATGCTATGATGATAATTACCATTGCTGCTTGGATGACAGCCCTATCTGCAACCTTCAGGACGGTGCCTGCCTCAAGGTAATTAATAGAATATAATATTTTTGTCTTGGTCCAGATTTGGAGATAACAATATAATCTCATAATATTGATTTTTCTTGTTGCATTTACAGAGCTCCGGGGATATGTTTGGCGTGAAGATACTGCGTCGATTTCCTGCTCAAAGCTATTCAGGCTTTCTCAAAGGAAAGGCCATGAAGTGAATGAATAGAAAAACATAATAACACGTCATAATAAAGAAATTTGCACAACTTAGCTGCCACTTACATCAGGCTGTCTCACCTGCCATGGATCTGTAAGCTTCGTTTCACAGCATAAAAGCTATCTATACATCCACCTTTGTTTTGATTGTTCCTATCAGGGACATGTTATTTGGATCTCCCTATGTTTGTTCGCTCGGTTGATAATAAGTTGTTTATCGTTTGTGAAGAAACGAGAGAGTCGACTCATGTGAGTTAAGCTTCTTACTTGTGATTTATGGTCATTAGAATACTGTTATTAATGTTTCCCATCATGGTTGTTTGTTGGGTAAAGGAAGGTTATATATATATATATATATATCCAAGAAAGACTTTATAGAAAAAACTAAGGGATACTTTTTTTTAATTATGGATATGTCTAAGTAAAACATCATGGGTAAAGCCAATGGATGCTTCTTTATATTCATGGATGGTATCTCTTGTAAATCTATAGGTGTAGACTAGTGTTCCTCATTCAAGGGGATTCCAGCCAATGTCCAACAACATTGCCAACAAATGAGACAATACAAAAAAATATTGATTAGTAATATTGAGAAAGTCTCTCTTATTTTAGGTGCTAAAGGAAAGAAATCCTACATACAATGACCCAAATAGCATAATCTAAATTTTTTAAGGTCATAAAGTTCCTAGTAATGTAAAACATAAAGTACATATTAAGTGATAACTATTAAGTGTTTATGATCATTTAGTCCCCTAGGTACAAAAATGGGGCTAGCGATTCCCCACAACTATGATTTGTTTCATCCCTCGCAGAAGTACAAGTATATTCACACGTCTTACAAATATGTTCCTTGAACATCAAATTAACCATATGTAATCGTTAAAGTATCTAATGAACCCACTTTGAGTGTTCTTATAGAAATCAACTCATACCACCATAATACATTGGTAATTTGCTTGTGCACACATGAGGTTTCCTAAGAACTAATGTTGAATATTGAGCTTACTCTAGAATTCAACCATGTTCACTGCATCCTCTTGGTACGTATTCTCTAGATCAATCTACAAAATTGAACCAGACTATGCATGCATACCAAAATCACAATATGTATGTCGAGACTAATATCCTCTAGTCCTGAATATATCATAGGTATCGATAGGTATCAATATCCTCTAGCGCTGCATATAAATCATTTGAGAAATGGTATCAATATCGATATTGATATCCTCTAGTGTTGTGTATAAATCATTTGAGAAATGGTTAAGATGAGAAAAAGTTATAGCAGAAATAAGAGACGTATGTATTCTAGGATTTTGATATATGTGAAGACAAAAATAGTTTTAAAAAAGTAAATAATATTAATTTATTTTTTTAATTATATATTTGCAATTTGCATAGTTGACTCGATCTATGTCTATAGTTTTGTCAAGAACTAAATTTTTTAGTTTATGGAAAAATAATGTCAAAGACAAAGATATAGAAGGGTATTCACAAAAATGGAGTTTTTTATCAATTTGTAGACCTAACCACTAGCTTTGTCATCCCGAACCTAAATCTGATCCAACCAAGTCAGCATACACCTTGTTAATCCCACACAAAAAATGAATGCAAAAGAATGCGTGCACATTTTTAAGAGCGCACATGCATTCTTAGGAGCATGCACACATTCTAGGAGTCTGCACATGTTCCTAGGACTGTGCACGCATGGTAGGAACATGCACACACTCTTATAAATCATTTCCTTCTCTATCTCTCTCCTCCCTCTACTATATATATGCCCCCCTTTCTATCTCCCTCTCACTCTCCCTGTCTATCCCCCCCTATTTGTCTTTGTTTCTCTCCCTCACACTCTTATACATGGTAAGACCTAGACATGGAAAGACTTAGACATCACAAGGAATGGAAAAACCTATATATAGACCTTACCTTGACATGCCTTAGACTCTCACACCCACTCCCTCTCTATCACCCCCATATTCCTCTCTCTCTCTCTCTCTCTCTCTCTCTTCCCCTTTGTCCCTCACTCCCCTCTCTCTTCCACCCTTTCTCTCTCTCCTCATTTTTTGTCTCAATCTCACTCTCTCTTCCCCTCTTTCTCTCTTTATTCCTCCTCTATGTCTCCCTTTTTATCCCCCCCTTCCTCTCATGCTATCTCCACCCCATTCTATGTCTCCCTCTATGATTCCCTTCCTCTGACTATCCCTCTCTCTACACCCCCCCCCCTTTATTTCTCCCTCTCCCCCCTCTTACAATTTGTCTCTACCTCTCCTCTTTGTCTTTCTCTCCCCCCCTTCCTCCCTCTCTATATATAACCTTCCTCTTTGTCTTTCTCTCTCCCCCTTTCACACTCTCACACACTCTCTCTCTCCCCCCCTCATCCCTATCTCTCTCCTTCCCTCTCATTATCTCTCATCTATCTCTCCTACATCTACCCCTCTCTCATAGATTTACCTCTCTCTCTACCCCCCTCTCTTTTTTCCTCTCTCTCCCTCTCACACACTCTCTCTACTTCCCTTCTATGCCTTGATCCATCTCCCTCCCACACAAATTTCTACCACCCCATATGTCTTCCTATCTCTCCCTACCACACTCTAACAAACTCACTCTTTATCTCCCCTCTTTTTATTCCTCTCTCTCCCTCCCACACTCTCACACACAAACTTTCTATCGCCCCTCTGTGTCTTCCTCTCTCTCCATCCCACACTCTCACATACACAATTTATATCCCCCCTCTATGTCTTCTTATCTCTTCCTCCCACACTTTAACACACTCACTCTCTACCTCCATCCCTTTTATACCTCTCTCTACCTCCCCTCTTTTTTACCTCTCTCTTCCTCCCACACTCTTGCACACACACTTTATATCCCCCATTTCTCTCTTTATATCTCTCTACCCCCCATTCCCTCTACCTCTATATCCTCCCTTCCTCTCATAATGAATCTCACTCTCTCTCCGCCTCCCCCTCCCGCTTCTCCTCCCTCCCTCCCTCCCTTTCTCTCTCCCCCTCCCTCCCACTATCTCTCTTCTCTCTCTCTCGTACATCTAACCCTCCCTACTATCTGTCACCCCTTTCTATATCACACACTCTCTTTCTCTCCCTCTCGCTCCCACTCACACACTCAAACACTCCTTGTCCATCCCCACTCTCTTTATTTCTCTCCCCCCACCCTCTCACACTCACATCTTCTTTCTCTACCCCCTTACTCACTGTATCTCTCCTCCTCCCTCCCACTATCTCTCCTCTCTTTCTCTCCTACATATACCACATCTTTCTCTCTCTCGCTGTTGTTAGTCTCACTCTCACTATATCCCCCTCGCACTCTCTCCTCTACTATCCCCCCATTTCTCTCTTTATATATTTATATGCCCCTTCTCTATATCTTCCTCCTTCCTCTCACAATCATTCGTACTATCCATCCACCCCCACTTCCACGCCCCCTCTCTCCCCCTCCCTCCCACTATCTCTCCACTCTCTCTCTCATACATCCACCCCTCCACACTATCTCTCCCCCCCTTCCTCTAACACTCTCTCTACCAGCTCTCTTTGTCTCCCTCTACCTCCCTTTCGCACACTCAAACACTCCTTTTCCATCCCACCTCTCTTTCTTTCTCTCCAC
>JASDQU010737739.1:11256-29080 GCA_032191745.1 Picea mariana | reverse complement strand
CAAAAATTCCTTTTCCAACCCCCCTCTATTTGTGATATCCCCAAAAATAAAATATTTTTGAAATTTAAATTTGCTGGAAATTTAATTCCGTTTTTAGTAAATTCGAATTTGAAATATTTTTGCCATTTATGGAAATTCCGAATTTCAAATTTGATATTTGTAATTAATTATTATGACTATTGGGAAGAGTTCTGATTGGGACTCAACTAACTATTTGACTATGACACTTGTATAAAAACATAAGATTTATATTAATTGCAGGAGGACAAATGGAACAACCATGTTAAAATTAGTTGACCATGACTCCATGGGTGGGGAACAAGTTGGAACTACCTATGGGATGATTATGGCAAGTGGAAAATCAGATATTTGGCCATTGGAAGCCCCTGAAAATCAACAGGTTTAGAAAGCTGCGAAAATTCCCCCAAGGGAGGGAAAAAGACCTCGGAAAAATTGATATATAACATATGTGAGGAGGCAGGACGAAGCCAAGTATGTTGGGGGGAAATCTTTTTGAGCTCTCTTGTTATTATGAACACGACGGATTGAGTATGAGGCAAGAGGAGTCTGCTGAAATGAATTTTCCTTGCTGTTATGAGCACTACTGAGTAAGTGTGAGGCAAGAGGATAACTGATGGAATTGAAGGACATTGTTGAGGAGGAGTTTCTGAGTTAGCCCTCATGGATTCATGGTCAGGCTAGGGGGTGAACTGGGCAAGTGATTTGGCTGCCCTGTTCTACAGTTGGGAGGAACGTGGTTGTTCCCTTTTTCTTCTCATGATCGGGTTCAGATATGTTTCTCTACTCCCTTTCTGTTTGAATGATTTTATATCTGATGCAATATATTTGTTAAATCGGAACTGAAATGATTTCCATTTTCTGTTTGAATGATTTGATATATGATGTCATGTATTGATTAAATTTGAACAAACGATAGAATTTTCCTTTTATTAGTTATGATAGTTAAAAGGATTTATGCATGGTTAAATTACGGAAGAAATCTCTTCTAAATTAGTTTCACTGCTATTTTTCTTTTCTTATTTGTTTTTTGAGTGAAACCAATGCTGAGATTAGCATATGGGAAGTGGAAATTATGCTGAAATTTCATTAATCTAATTGTATGGATAATGCCGGGAAAAACATTCTGAGTTTTGTAAACTATGCTACATTTTCTTTTCCATTAAACAGACTGTGTAGAGGTAGATATGTAGCTGAGGTAGGAAGACCGACTATTAGACCAGTTTCCCTTACAGTTCTATGTATACAACACATGATTTAAAAATCCTACCAGCCCTTTGGCCTAAACAATAAAGAAAGCATAGATATATATACATATATTATTCTTGAAGAAAAACATAGAATCAAAACTTTACTTGGACCATTATATCCAATCTAAATATTTGCTATTGCAGATTTAAACACCTTGGTAATAATTATACGGAATGTCGAAATGAGATAAAATGATTTAGTATTTAGATATAGCATAAGTAGATCCAACATCTAGCCTTTGAAAAATAGGGTCTATCTTCAAGGCAATAACCCTAGTATTTATAATTTAGGGCATAACGCGACCGAATTGTAATTTGTTATCAAATATTTCTTTTTACTCTAACGAACAGGACAATCCTGTAGAAGAAATTTTTGCAAAAGTTATACTGTAACCACCAAGACCAAATCCCCAGTTACCCTTGGGAATTTTTTTACCCCTTTTCCAAACCTGATAAGAGTCTGAGGGAATCGAATTTGAATGACCCCTTTTAAATTTGGCAACTGTAATGCTCCGTAAGCAAAAGAGTTCAGAGATGCCTAATCAGGACCTGTACCAAAAAAATTAACCTAGACTTTTGTTTAATGGTTTAAACCTTAGATAATAAAATGGTGTGAAAGGATGAAGTCAATCGGGTTTCAACGATTACAAACGCTGAACACAAAAGATAAAGACCACGTTGTTTTTCGAATCACAAAATGTGAAGGGACTGAGGACCCAACATTTCCAGATTTTTGGATTTCGGGGTTCAAGATTTTAGGGTTTACGAACCCCTGATGCACAAACAAATTGAAACAAGAAGTGTCAAATTGCAAAATGAAAAAGGACTGTGGGCCCAACTCTTTGGATTTTCGGAGTTCAGGATTTTGGTGTTTCATGATTCAGGATTTCACGATTTCGGCGACAACTTTTCTAGGCCCTTCGAACTCCTGGGATCCGAAATGTCGAAAAGGGGCTTAGCAGGTCTTGGCCTTTTCACATTTCGGGGTTTCACGATTCGGGATTTCACAACTCTAGATACAATGTCTTCTAGGCCTTCGAACTCTTGGGACCCGAAATGCCAGAAAGCGGCTTAACGGGTCTTGGCATTTTCACATTTTGGGGTTTTGTGATTCTAGATTTCACGACTCCAGATACAACGTTTTCTAGGCCTTTGAACTCCCGGAACCCAAAATGTCGAAAAGGAGCTTAACAGGTTTTTGGCCCTTTCACATGAGATCAATGGTCCCGATTCTTTCGGGACTTCACAAATCAGGAGTTCGCGATGCAGTGACTCCAAAATCCCTTGCTTCTCCAAACCCTGAACTTTGAAATAACAAAGTTCGAAGTGCGAGATCAACGGCTCATGTTGCTTCTCATCCAACGGTTGTTACTCCTCCTGAACTTCTGAATGCTAAAAGATGATCATTCTTAACCTTCCCACAGATCTATGAGATCCAATGGTCCACGAGATTTCAATACTTCCCCACGAAGAAATTTCACCGTTTGTTCACTCCGCTCAAGGATCTCTGGCCAAAATTACTTAGCGTTCTCCACCTAAACTTGACCTCTATGAGACGATTTCAATCTCTGCCTCCCTTTGAATACTTCAAAGGTGCTATCCCGTATGAGATTTATCTCCCTGAACATCAAAGGTTCCTTTGACCTGAGTTTAGACATTGCCTAAACACAAAGAAGTATGTTGGAGTAGTTTGAGAGTCAAGGGAAGTGATAGAATTATGGAAAGAATTTACCCACTTAAGATTTTCAGTTCAAAGTAATCTCAACTGGTGTAAAATGACATTATGGACAAAAATGAATTTTACCTTCTCTTAATTTCTAAGCTTAAATGAAATTGAATTATGTCATAGGATTTTTTATTTTTTTTAGTGAATTTAACGTTCATTACATATGGTATCAGAGAAAAAGTTACAACACTGGCCCTGAACAGGGCCACATTAATTGCTTAGTATATATTTCAATTTATGAAAAACTAATAAATCTTGTGGTTACAAACAAAAAGCCTTTCTGTTTTGTGTTGATTATGGCATCTCAAGAAGGTGCAAAAATTAGGATGGAAGGGAATCCACAGCAAGGACCTCCTAGAGATCCAAGACAGAATAGTGATGAAATCTCACCCACGTAGGTGTTGGAAACAATGAGGAATCTTATTATTGAACTGTAGGTTTTCAAGGCCAGCAATGAAAAATTGAAGAAAGCACAGCAGGAACAACAAGAGATAAATGAAGTCTTTTTGTGTAGTATAGTAACCAAGAAAATCCCAAAAGATGATAACCATGATGAGGAGGTCAACAAAAGGGCCTATAAGAATTCTGGTGCGGAAACAGAAAAATGAGACAATTCATCTGAAGGGACACCTTCAGCTGAGGACAAAACTATACCATACAGAAAAAGAAAACAAGTAGACCACCTTGAAGGAGAATTTAAAAAGATTAAACCAGCTACCTTTGATGGAGAATCCAGGACAGGAAGAAGCTGAGGCATGGTTGTTGGACATAAAAAAATACTTCCAGACCTACAACTATTCTAGCAACATGAAAGTCAGAATGGCCATCTACAATCTGAAGGGGAAGGCCAACATTTGGTGGTAGGACTTGAAGTTGGCCAAGGGCCTAAAGGATAAAAAGTTGGAATGGTCTGACTTTAAGAAGTATTTCAAGAAACAATGCCTTTCTGAAAGCTATTATGAAAGGAAAATGAAATAATTTTATGAGTTACAACTTAGACAGATGACAATGGAGAACCTTATAAATAAATTTCTTGAACTGCTAAGGTTCGTACCGTACATCCGGGACGATAAGGTAAAAATACAACAATTCTTAAGTTGTTTACCACAGTCCTACAAGGACAGAATTGAGTTTGACAACCCCAAATCCTTGAGTGAGGTATTCAGGAAAGCACGAATGTGCTATGACTAGTATAAACAATGGGTAGAGTTTCCCAATACCTAGAAGGATAAGAAGTAATATTGAATGAACCAGTGGAAGAATGGATACTAGCCAGCTCCTTATCAAAATGCAGCAAAAAGTTTCCCAAGGTAGGATTTTCACTCTAATCATCCGAATACGCAAGGTAGCGGTAAACTGGTAAACCTGGGAACGACGAAGTTTGGGGACAATTCCCATGAGCCACTAAAGTGTTGGGAGTGTGGAGAGCCTCATCTAAGGAGGAACTATCCATGTTTAATTGTAGCCAACAGAACTGTTGTTCCCAATTTCCAGGAAGCCTCGACAGTAAGAGACGTGGGCAGAAGTCTGCATCGGATAAATGCAGCCATAGTTGGTCGACAAGCTGACCACCAGTCCTCAGTGGTAGAAATCGAAGGTAAAATCAATGACACTTGAATTTCTATTTTAATTGACCCTGGAGCTACGTTAAGTTATATTACTCCTGATGTAGTAGAGTCGAATAAACTTAAGAAACTGAAGCACACAAAATCATGGCTTGTAAAACTAGTAATAGGTAGTAAAAGAAAAATAGTTGACTTTATTTATGATCTTAAGTTCAACTTAAATGGTCAAAGGATAAGGACCAATCTGAAGATACTACCACTAGGATCTTATGATATGATTATCGGGATGGATTGGTTGGAACAACACAAAGTAGTACTAGACTATTATACAAAGATACTTAGTTATAAAGATAATTTTGTCACTATTAGAACAGCCCAAGGCATACCAAAACCTATATCAGTCAGACAAGTTTTAGTGATGCAACTCAAGAAATGTATTAGAAAGGGATGTCAAGTTTACACCATCCAAGTGATGAATCTATTAGAAAAAAAAGATAAGCCCAAGTTAGAAGACTTTGTTGTCCTACATGAATTCAGAGACATGTTTGTGGATGAGATACCAAAATTACCTCCTAGAAGGGAAATAGATTTCTCCATAGATTTACTACCCAGATCAGCCCCTATCTCAAAATCACCCTATCGAATGAGTTTACCAGAACTGACAGAATTAAAAATACAATTACAGGAATTGTTGGACAAAGAGTATATCAGACCGAGTGTCTCGCCATGGGGAGCACCAATCCTCTTTGTGAAAAAAAAGACGGTACTCTAAGACTATGTATCGATTATAGACAACTAAACAAAATAACTATTAAGAACAAATACCCCTTACCAAGGATAAATGATCTGTTCGATCAAGTTGGTGGGGCCAAGATCTTTTCAAAACTGGATTTATGATCCGATTATCATCAAATTAGGATAAAATATGAGGACATAAACAAAACAACTTTTCAGACAAGATATGGACACTACGAATTCATAGTCATACCTGTTGGACTCACTAACGCGCCAACCACATTTATGTTCTTGATGAACAATATTTTCAGTCAATACTTAGACAAGTTCATGGTAGTATTTATCGACGATATTCTGGTCTATTCAAAAACGAAGGAAGAACATGATGAACACTTAAGGATAGTGCTGCAAACATTGAGAAAACACAAACTGTACGCCAAATTTGACAAGTGTGACTTTTATCAAAAAGAAATACAATATCTAGGACATGTAATTTCAGCAGAAGGCATTGTTGTAGACCCGGAGAAGACAAAAGCCATTATGGAATGGCCAGTACCTAAGGATGTAGCAGATATCTGATCATTCATGGGAATCACTGGATATTATCGTAGGTTTATAGAAGGATTTTCCAAGATATCCTACCCTATCACATCATTACAAAAGAAAGGGACCAAGTTTAACTGGTCGCAAAAGTGTCAAGACAGTTTTAACAAGCTGAAATAATTATGGACATCAATGCCCATTTTGAGGGTAGCAGACCCAGATAAAGACTTCACAGTATGTGTTGATGCAAGTAAAGAGGGACTAGGTGGTGTCCTAACTCAGGAAGGACATGTTATTTGTTATGAGTCTTGAAAATTAAAGAAACATGAGGGAAATTATGTCACTCATGACTTAGAATTGGTATTGGTAACACACGCATTAAAAATGTGGCGACACTACATAATGGGAAGGAAATTTCTACTATTGACGGATAATAGCGGTGTGAAATATCTGTTTAGTCAACTAGAGCTAAATGCATGGCAAGCCCCAAGGCAAGCCATATGGTTAGCCTTCTTGAGATAATTCGACTTCGAAGTCAGACATATCAAGGGAAAAGAAAATAAATTAGTAGACGCTTTAAGCAGAAGAGTCCATGGGTTATTTGAGGTAAATATCAGCAGGGAAGAAAGTGATCTGGAGCAAAAGGTAAGGACGATCAGTATTAGTGACAGATATTACACTAAGATGATGGAAGAATCACAAAACAATACCGCAGTCTCAGATAAACTAGATCTAAGTATCGACAAGAAGGGATTATTATGATTTAAAAACAGACTTTACATACCAGATTCAACAGAGTTAAAATTAACAGTTTTGGACAAAGTGCATAAGAAACCGTATTCTGGTCATCCAAGTTACCAAAAAATGATAACAACACTTAGAAAACTATTTTAATGGCTTAATATGAAAGGCGAAACAGAAAAATACTTGGCTAGGTGCCAAGATTGTCAGCAAGTAAAGGCCGAACACCAGCAGCTAGCCAGCCTATTACAACTATTACTAGTACCAGAATGGAAATGGGAGACCATATCACTAGACTTTATAACAGGTTTGCCTAAAACTCAGAAACAAAATGATTCTATCATGGTTGTAATCAATAAACTCAGTAAGTATGCACACTTTATTCCCGTAAAGTCTACTTTTAAAGCTATAAACATTRCTGAAATATTCATGAAAGAAATTTTGAGACTGCATGGTATTCCTAAAATTGCGATTTTAGATAGAGGCGTAAAATTCACATCCACTTTTTGGAAGGAATTGTTTGCAGGGATAAATACTAATTTGAATTTCAGTACGAGTTATCATCCACAAACAGATGAACAGACTGAAAGGAAAAACCAAATGATAGAGGATATGCTTTGCATGTATGTATGAAAAAAATCGAACAAGTGGGAAGATTACCTACACTTAGTAGAATTTGCATATAACAATGGGTACCAAACTTCAGATAAGCTAAGCCCTTTCGAAATACTGTATGGTAGAAAGTGTACAACTCCAATTAGCTTGGATAACCCAGTTGATAGACTCATGGTTGGACCAGAGATGCTCCAAGAAATGGAGAACATGATAAGAAAGGTACAACAGAACTTGAAAGAAGCACAAGATAGACAGAAGAGCTAGGCAGATCAAAAAAGAAGACACTTGGAATTTCAAGTGGGAGACCATGTTTACTTGAAGGTCAAATCCCAAAAAATCTCGTTGAATTTAGGGAAATGTGCCAAGCTGGCACCCAGGTTTTGTGGGCCCTTCGAGATACTAGCTCGAATTCGAACCGTAGCATATCACCTTGCACTTCCAACTAATCTAAGAATTCATAATGTATTTCATGTTTCTTTGTTGAAAAAATATATTCATGACCCTACTCATAGGATTGATTGGAACTTGGTGCAGGTCAAACCCAAAGGCGAGTTCCAGGTGGAACCCCTGCACATTCTAGGCTGGAGAGAAATAACACTTCGGAACAGAGCCGTCGCTCAGGTAAAGGTGCAATGGAAGCACTTTAGTCCTGAGGAGGCCACTTGGGAGTTGGAGGGAGATTTTTGGAAATCTCATCCAATCCTATTCCAAGAAAGGAACGAACACTGAGGACGGTGTTTTACTGAAGGGGAAAAGGATGTGATATCCCCAAAAATAAAATATTTTTGAAATTTAAATTTGCTGGAAATTTAATTCCGTATTTAGTAAATTCGAATTTGGAAAATTTTTGCCATTTATGGCAATTGCGAATTTCGAATTTGATATTTGTAATTAATTATTATGACTGTTGGGTAGAGTTCTGATTGGGACTCAACTAACTATTTGACTATGACACTTGTATAAAAACGAAAGATTTATATTAATTACAAGAGGACAAATGGAACAACCATGTTAAAATCAGTTGACCATGACTCCATGAGTGGGGAACAAGTTGGAACTACCTCTGGGATGATTATGGGAAGTGGAAAATTAGAGATTTGGCCATTGGCAGCCCCTGAAAATTAGGGGGTTTAAAAAGCTACAAAAATTCCCCCAAGGGAGGGAAAAAGACATGGGAAAAATTGATATATAGCATATGCGAGGAGGCGGGACGCTGCCAAGTATGCTAGGGAAAAAGGATTTTGAGCTCTCTTGCTGTTATGAACACTACGGATTGAGTGTGAGGCAAGAGAAGTCTGCTGAAATGAATTTTCTTTGCTATTATGAGCACTGCTGAGTAAGTGTGAGGAAAGAGGATAACTGTTGGAATTGAAGGACATTGCTGAGGAGGAGTTTCCAAGTTATCCCTCATGGATTCATGGTCGGGCTAGGGGGTGAACTAGGTAAGTGATTTGGCTGCCCTGTTCTACGGTTGGGAGGAACATAGTTTTTCCCTTTGTCTTCTCGTGATCGGGTTCAGATATGTTGCTCTACTCCCTTTCTGTTTGAATGATTTTATATCTGATGCAATATATTTGTTAAATCGAAACTGAAATGATTTCCATTTTCTGTTCAAATGATTTGATATCTGATGTCATGTATTTATTAAATCTAAACGAACAATAGAATTGGCCTTTTATTAGTTATGATAGTTAAAATGATTTATGCATGGTTAAATTCTAGAAGAAATCTCCTCTAAATTACTTTCATTTCTATTTTTCTTTTCTTATTTGTTTTTTGAGTGAAACCAATGCTGAGATTAGCATATGGGAAGTGGAAATTATGCTGAAATTTCATTAATCTAACTGTATGGATAATGCCCGGAACAACATTTTGAGTTTTGTAAACTATGCTACATTTTCTTTTCCATTAAATACACTGTGTAGAGGTAGATCTATAGCTGAGGTAGGAAGAGCGACTATTACACTAGTTTCCCTTACAGTTCTGTGTATACAACATGTGATTTAAAACTCCTACTAGCCCTTTGGCCTAAACAATGAAGAAAGCAGAGATATATATACATATATTATTCTGGAAGAAAAACATAGAATCGGAACTTTACTCAAACCATTATATCCAATATAAATAATCGCTATTGCAGATTTAAACCACCTTTGTAATAATTATAAGGAATGTCGAAATCAGATAAAATGATTTAGTATTTAGATCTAGCATAAGTCGATCCAACATCTAGCGTTTGAAATATAGGGCCTGTCTTCAAGGTAATAACCCTGGTATTTAAAATTTAGGGCATAATGAGACCGAACGGTAATTGGTTATCAAATATTTATTTTTACTCTAACGAACAGGACAATCCTGTAGAAGAAATTTCTACAAAAGTTATACTGTAACCATCGGGACCAAATCCCCAGTTACCCTTGGGAAATTTTTTCCCCTTTTTCCAAACCTGATAAGAGTACAAGGGAATCAAATTTGAATGACCCCTTTTAAATTTGGCAACTGTAATGCTCTGTAAGAACAAGAGTCCGGAGACGCTTAATCAGGACCTGTACTGAAAAAATTAACTTAGACTTTTTTTTAATGGTTTAAACCTTAGAGAATAAAATGGTGTGAAAGGCTGAAGTCAATTAGTTTTTGACGATTAGAAACGCTAAACACAAAAGACAAAGACCATGGTGTTTGTCGAATCACGAAATGTGAAGAGACAGAGGACCCAGGATTTTAGGATTTAGGGATTTCAAGGTTCAGGATTTTGGGGTTTACGAACCCCTGATGCACAAACAAATTGAAACAAGAAGTGTCGAATTGTGAAACACAAAAGGACTATGGGCCCAACACTTAGGATTTTCAGAGTTCATAATTTCAGGGTTTCGCAATTCAGGATTTCGCAACTCGGACGATAACTTTTCTAGGCCCTTTGAAATCCCAAGACCCGAAATGTCAAAAAGGGGCTTAACAATTCTTGGTATTTTCACATTTCAAGGTTTTGCGATTCAGGATTTCACGAATCCAGATACAATGTTTCCTAGGCCTTTGAACTCCCAGGACCCGAAATGTTGAAAAGGGGATTAATGGGTCTTGGCCTTTTCACATTTCGAGGTTTCGCGATTCAGGATTTCATGACTCCAGATACAATGTTTTCTAGGCCTTCGAACTCCCGATACCCGAAATGCTGAAAAGCGGCTTAACGGGTTTTTGGCCCCTTTTCATGAGATCAATGGTAGTGATTCTTTCAAGATTTCACAAATCAGGACTTCGTGATGCAGCGACTCCAAAATCCCTTGCTGCTCCAAACCCCGAACTCCAAAATAGCAAAGTTCAAAGCGCGAGATCAATGGCTCATGTTTCTTCTCATCCAACAGTCGCTACTCCTCCTGAGCTTCTGAACGCTAAAAGACGATCAGTCTTAACCTTCCCACAGATCTACAAGATCCAGCGGTCTGTGGGATTTCGGTACTTCCCCACAAAGAAATCTCACTGTTCGTTCACTCCGCTCAAGGATATCTGGCCAAAATGACTTAGCATTATCCACCTGAACTTGACCTCTGTGAGATGATTTCGATCACTGCCTCCCTTTGAATACTTCAAAGGTGCTATCCCTTCTGAGCTTTATCTCCCTGAACATCAAAGGTTCCTTCGACCTAAGTTTAGACATTGCCTAAACAAAAAGAGGTATGTTGGAGTAGTTTGAGAGTTAAGGGAAGTGATATAATTATGGAAAGAATTTACCCACTTAAGATTTTCAGTTCAAAGTAATCTTGACTGGTGTAAAATGACATTATGGATAGAAATGAGTTTTACCTTCTCTTAATTTCTAAGCTTAAACGAAATTGAATTATCTCATAGGAATTTTTTTTTTAGTGAATTTGATGTTCATTACACTATTTCTTTCTCTTCCCCCCCTCTCACACTCACAAATTCTCTCTCTATCCCCCTCCTCCCTATATCTCCCCCCCTCTCTCCCACTATCTCTCCTCTCTTTCTCTCCTACATCTACCACCTCTTTTTCTCTCTCATTATTGTTAGTCTTACTCTCACTATATCCCCCTCCCTCTCTCTCATATACCCTCCCTCCATTTCTCTCAGTATATATCACTACCCCCATTCCCTCTATATCTTCCCTTCATCTTGTTAGAATATAAGAGATGTGCACATTTTCACCATAGACAATATAGAATATTGTAACCCAACCATAGGCACAAAGTCCACCCCCGAGCACCTTTAACCTTGACAAAAAGAATAATTCTGGAAGAAGACCAATAGTCAACCAAGGTAGTGTACCTCTCTCTAAGGATAGGGTACCAAGAAGTAATAGCCAAAGACCAAACAGAAAGTCCAAACCATAACCCAATACTAAGTCACTACTGCAACAGTTGCAGTTCTCCACCAATCATGCACACCACTAGTCCTTATGCAGTTGTGATTGAGTGAGACCAAATGTTCTCTAGCTCCCTCTATTTATACTACTCCAAATCACCTTACTCATCTGAGTTCTCTTCATGGAATATAAAAACTCAATATTAATTAATCTCTTGAGTCAACTTGTCTTATAGGGTTATTATCAAACGTTTTATGGTTTCTCTTTCTTCCCGAAATATTCTAGTCTCATCAAGGTTACACGTAGAGTTTAATACCTTCTGTAACTACCATAATTATCAACACTCCCTCCTAGGTAGGGAGGTATTAAAGGAAATGGTATTGAGCACAAATAGAACATTCAACCGATAGCATCATCATAGCCACATAGCCTATCTCATGATCAAATCACAAACACCATCATCACTATGAAACTAGATAGTCTCGATGGAAATTAAAACAATTCCACCCAATAGAACGCAACTGTGTCTATTCGTAGTAGTATACAACTACCATCCAGTGGTACACAACCACTCCTAGTATCACACTGCTACTAAACAGTGATACACAATCACTATTAGTGGATCACATCCACCATAGTAGCATACAACTATTGTCCAGAGAAATACAATCTCTGCAATAATCATATCATCTAGTATAAAAAATATCATGATACAAGTTGAGTCATCTGGGCCATTCTTCCACTCACATATATGAGATATGGAAGAGAATATTCCCTCAGAAGGTTAAACATCATCCATGGGCTATTTAGACTATTCTTCCTAGGCATACAAGAGTAACTATCACTAATTTATGAACCTGGACCATTCAACCTAATTGAGTCATTCTTCCAGCACTAATCATAGTGCAACCTGGAGAGAGTGAGTCTTCTCTAGGGAATGATTGTCCCTAATTGTTAAACCTAGACCATTCAACCTAACTGGTCCATTATTTCAGCACTAATCACAGTGAAACCTGGAGAGAATGAGTCTTCCCTAGGGAATGGTTGTCCCTGATTGATGAACCTGGACCATTCAACCTAACTGGCCATTCTTCTAGCACTAATCACAGTGAAACCTAGAGAGAATGAGTATTCCCTAGGGAATGATTGTTTGAACCATTTCCTATGGAAATTAATGTCCTGCACCAACCTCCTATATCGTACCATTCTTTGAAACTACTCACAACTTGTGAACTTTGAAAGAATGACTCCTTAGAGAGGTAGAACATTCTACTTGACCACCTCTCAGAGTGACTTCCAAGGAGAATGATTGTCATATATAATTCCCCCACACTGTCCATAAGGAGAATCATTGTCTATGGTACATCAACAATCTATCAGACCATTTTTGTTATGAAAATGAATGTTTGTTATGGACCATTTTCTAAACTTGAAAATGATTGTCCGTCAGAAATCTTGGACCACTTTCTGGAATGGAAAATGATTGCCCAACCTGGACCATTTTTCGAACTCGAAAATGACTTTCCATATATAAATGACATATCACTGCTCCCTCTCAACCTGGGGAGCCTTCTCTTCCCTTGAAACTAAGGGATTTATCTCCATGATCCCCATATTGTCCCTTAAGTACAAAAAATTTATTCTAGATAGAGGCTTTGCCAAAATATCTGCTACCTTCTCATCTGAGGAGATATGCTCGAGTTTCACTTCTCCTTCCTAGACTTTACCATGAATAAAGTAGTATTTGATCTCAATATGTTTTGATTGGTCATGAAACAATGGGTGTTCTGATATATTCATACAAATTTGATTTTAATAGTATATTACAGTCAAATATGGTACTTGATCAAGTAGTCCATAAATTAGCTTCCTCATCCATACTACTTCGGTACATGCTTCACATGCTGCGATATATTCTACTTCTACAGTTTTGACTGTGACAGATTCTTGTTTCATGTTGGCTCATGATTTCATACTAGAGCCCAAGATGAAACACATCCCTGAAGTACTCCTTTTGTCTTCTACATTCCCTGCCCAATATGAATATGTGAGTCCATGAAGTTGTACATCACTAGTTGAGGTGTATCTTAAAACATAGTTTAATGTCCCATGAATATATCTTAGAACATGATTTGTAGCTATCCAATGCGCATTTCTAGGTTTGACCTAGAACTGGCTTAAAGTGTTTACAACAAAGAAAATATATTTTTGAGTATTCACTAGATACATCAACGAACCAATCACTTTATGATACAGGTACATATCTAATGGATTAGAGTCTGAGTCTCTTACTTTTCTTATTTCCGTGGTCATGGGAGTGGCCATGGATTTACAATACATCATTCCAAATTTCTGAAGGACTTTTACTACATACTTTCCTTGTCCAAGGAAGACTTCACCACGCTTCTTACATACTTCTAGTCCCAAGTAATAATGCATGAGACTGTAAGGTCTCTGTCCCCATAGAGCCTTATAAAAATACAAGCTAAAATTAAAAAATGAAGAAAGTTTATCATGTACAATTCAATCATCAACATATAATCATTTATAATTTGACATAAATTACATTAATTAACAACATGAAAGCAAATTTGATTAACAACCACTTAATGCAGCAAATTCATGAAATTCATACCTCTTTTTGATGCTAATTCTACAATCTTCGGTTGTCCTCTCCGCTGCTTTGCCCAAACTCTGCCTGATGCTCTGACCAAACCCTGCCCAAAACTGACTAACCACCTAGCCAGCTAGGAGCAACCTATCTGGCTCTCTAGTTCCAGGATTCCGTGAGGATTCCTAGCCCCCAAGCCCAAAACTCCAAGCAACCTGGTGCCCCCTGCAACAGTTCACCCAACCACCAAAACCAAACTCCAAAACTAGAAAGATATCCAACTGCCAATACAGTCCTCTCCTCCCAATTTTTTTATAATCCTCCCCAAAGGCCTCTGCCTAGTCATATCCCCCTCCATTCACCAACTCCTACCCTCCTTTAATTCCACCCACCTTATCCCTCCACTCAATGCTTCATTCCCCCCCTGCATACATAAAGTCTTATAATAAATAAATTAAAGTTATTAAGCCCTTTAAATCATTACCCAAACCTTTAATGAGTAAATTAATTAATTAATTAATCAATCAATAGATATAACAATTAATTAATTAATATTCTTAATAAATAATCATTGTTTAACTAAAGCATATTAGAAGAGTTAATTATCTAATTAATTATACTTGATAAACCTTAAGCAATCATTTAACTAGGGTTGTAACAGAGACCAATATATTTCATATCGAACTTAGAGGCTAACTCCTTCTTACACTGGTTGATGAGAGACTTTGCACATGTTAATAATAAATCATCGACATACAATAGTAGAATCAAAGGTTCATTGTTTACAACCTTGTAGTAGATATTTGGATCTACATGAATCATAGAGAAACCAAGTCTTATTAAGCAACTATCAATCCTGAAATACCAAGCTCTTTGAGCTTTCTTAAGTCCATACAAGGATTTATTTAATCTACAAACATGAGTGTCTTTGGGATGTACCTCAAAGCCTTGAGTTTGTTCAATGTACACTTCTTCCTCAATTTCTCCATTAAGAAAAGTTGTATTTACATCCATCTAATGTAAAATCTTTCAATGGAAGCAACAAGGGACATAATGGCTTGAAAAGAAGTTTATCTGGAAACAGTAGAAAAAGTTTCATCATAATATTATCCCTCCTTGTGGGAGAACCCTCTAGCCACAAACCTTTCCTTGAATTTATCTATTCTTCCATCTATTGCATGTTTGATATTGTAGACCCATTTTGAAGTTACCATTGATTTTTCCTTGGGTCTAGGCACAATTTCCCACAAGTCATTTTTCATGATAGACTAGTATTCTTCTGTCATGGCTTCTTTCCACTATTTTTTTGAACTGCTTCTTCAAATGTGGTGGGTTCTTCATTGATATGTTTTGTCATACATGTTTCATAGCTAGAGAATCTTTTTGGCTTCTTGTTTTCTCTGAAAGTACCACTTGCAGCTTGGATTCTTTCTTCTTCTTGTAGAGTAGCTTCAAGCCAAGATGGATGTTTTCTAGTTTTTGGTATATTAACTGATTCAATAGTTTTGGACCCTACATGGTTGCACTAGATGATCAAGTTGTTCTGGTTCTTCATTTTGACTTTTTGGAAAAGCCATGTTTTCTTCTTTAGGATATTCATATTCCACTTCCATGGAGTCTTCTATAGACTTATTGAAAGCCAACTTCTCATCGAAAGTTACCTCTCCGTTGAATTCAATCTTATGTTTTTCTAGAATATATATTTTGTAGGATTTGGAGGATTCACTATATCCAACAAATATGCCTTTCCTACATGAGGGTTCTAGTCTATCCCTTTTGTCCTTGGGAACATGAATGTAAACAGGACAACCAAAGATTCTTCAGTGTTCCACACTAGGTTTCTTTCCCAAGAAGGCTTCTTCTGGAGTCATATCCTTCAATATGTGGTGGGGATTTGTGCTTTGAACATATATTGTTTTCATGGCTACTTCTCCCCATAGGAACATGGATAGACTTTGATCATTCATTAGTGCGTTCATGGTTTCTTCAATTGATCTATTCTTCCTTTATGTTACACCATTTTGTTGAGGATTATGAGGAATGGTTAGATCCCTCCTAATCCCTATTGATTTACAAAAGGAAACAAATTTCTTGGATGTGTATTCTCCTCCATTATCTGTTCTCAAAGTCGTGATTTTCTTATTTGTGAGGTTTTCTATTTCTTCATTGAATTCCTGAAACTTGTTGAAAACTTCATCCTTTTTCTACAAGTGATACAAATTATTATTTATTTAGTAATCGTCTATTAAGGCTACATATTAAAGAGAACCTCTTAGAGATTTTAGTGGTATCAAACTGCAAATATATGAATGTATTAGATCTAGTATTTCCTTATATCTATTATCGCTACTTGATAATGGTTTCTTAACATTCTTACCAAGTGCATATCCTCTACAAATTCCTTCATGTATAGATTGTAGTTCCAGTATTCCTACAACCATTTTATTGAGGAAAGGTAATGCTTCATAGTTAATATGATAATACCTTCTATTCAAAATTTCACTGGGATTGACTTCATCATGTACAAGAGCTTCATCATTTCGTTCTAGTAGTCTGTATAATCTTCCTTCACGAATTTTGATAACTCTAGCATTCTCTATGTTGGAGTCTCTAAACCAAGATAGTACTTCACCATCTACAAAAGATATTCTATTTCCTTTGTCTTCTAAGAACGAGATATATAAAATATTATTTTCTAAACTAGGTACATATAATACATTACTTAAATGAACATTGTTACCTCATTCCAATTTGATGCAGGATTAACCAATTCCTTTGACTAGATAAGTGTTCCAGTCTCCAAGTTCTACTTTGCGAGATGTCTTATTTTTGTTTATATTGGAGACTCTGACCTGGTCTCCTGTCATATGCTTGGAAGCTCCATTATCAATGATCCAAATTTTATCTTCAAGGGATCCTGAAAGAGCTAAATAGTGGAGATGATGTTCCTTTTCATTCATGATTTTTGTTGACTGATAGTTGGTCAAACTTTGATGTTGACTGGTAATCATTAACTTTGACCCAAAATCTCTATGTTGACATTTTTTCCTTATGAGAGTGCCAATAGGTGAGTTGGACTAAGGCACACTAGGATATCCTTTCCTTGGTCAAAACGATATGTAAGTTCCTCTATAACAAAACCTAGAATTAATTAAATTTAAACATAACATTGATATTTATAATTTCTTTTACGGTTCTATATTCAGAAAAATAACATCAACAAAATAACAGTTTACATTTTATGGCTCAGCAAAATTCCAAATGGGCAGCATGATATAAATGATATATTGAATAATGTACACAACATAAATAACATATTGAATCATTATACGATAATGAATATTCCATAATAACGAATAAAAATACCTATCAAGTGATTTTTTTCCCAACTCTATTTGTCCAAGATGAAGCCGGAACTATGCCCAAGCTGCTCTGCCAAATTATGCCCAAAATTAAATCTTTCCTTACAGCCAGCTAGGAACAGAGCCTATCTAGCTCCCTATCTCTAGGATTCTGTAACGATTCCTAGCCCCTGAGCCCAAAACTCCCAACAAGAGATGCTCCCCTGTAATAGTCCAACAAATTCCTCAAGCCAGAAACCAGAAATAAAGTTTTCCAATCCCACCCTTTGGAAAATGCTCCAATACAGTCTCCTAATATCAAAATAATTCTCCCTGCCCCCAATATCAAAAGTCCCCCTCT